>VZUI01059855.1:0-44226 GCA_013401135.1 Cettia cetti | reverse complement strand
GGGAAGGGGGGTTACATTCTCCATTCCAGGGAAAACTCCAGTTTCCCCTGGCAGATACCTGTCTCTAAACCAGGACAGTGATGAAGGGGGTAGGGTCCAGGGGTGCTGAGGGAGGGTTGCTCAGCTCTGTGGCTGGTTAATGGGGTGTTTCTGTTTTGGAGAGGAATGAAGGGGTTTTGGAATGGGCTTTGCTAATCATGACACCCTATTGGTTTTGACTCCCTGCAGCACTCCCCTGGTCCCTGCCTTTTCCTTTGGAGAGAACGATCTTTTTGATCAGGTGAAGAATCCCAAGGGCTCCTGGCTGCGGAGGATTCAGCATTGGCTCCAGCAGATCATGGGCATCTCCCTTCCCCTCTTTCATGCACGAGGCATCTTCCAGTACAACTTTGGGCTGATGCCCTACCGACGGCCCATCTGCACAGTGGGTGAGTCAATCCACAGAACTCTGACATGATGCCAGACACACTCAGGGTGGTCAAACTGGGGAAACAGGGACAGTCCCTGGGTTGTGTCATCCTCCTGCCAGGCTGAAGCTCCAAGGGCTTGGAGCATCTGGGACACAGGCTGGGAGAGCTGGGGATGTTCAGCCTGGAGAAGAGAAGACTCTGGGGAGACCTTAGAGTCCCTGCTAGTGCCTAAAGCCCTCCAAGAAAGGGGGAATTTGAAGAGCAAATTTGAAGGGAATTTGAAGGGGGATTTTGGACAAGGGCATGGAGTAACAGGATGGCAGGGTTAGATGGATATTAGGAATAAATTCTTGGCTGTGAGGCCCTGGCACAGGTTTCCCAGAGAAGCTGTGGCTGCCTCGTTTCTCTGGAAGTGTTCAAGGGCAGCTGGGATGGGGCTTAGAGCAACCTGCTCTAGTGGAGATTGTCCCTTCCCATGGCAGGGGGGGTGGAATGAGATGATCCTTAAGGTCACTCCCAAGCCAAACTATTCTGTGATTCTCTGAACACTCAAGCAATTTGCAGCTTTGCTCACTGTGTCCTGTGCAGATACATCTGCAAATCCAAACCTATTTGCATGTGGGGAAGATGAACCATTTTGACCAGGGACCATGTCTGTGGGAGACCAAATTTCAAAAAAATCTTTGAATTTTAATAAGTTTTTTAACATCTTCATGCTTGGCCCACCAGTGTGACTGATGCCCTGTGAATTAATTTAATTAAAAATGCTGTTTGGAATGGTTAGAACTTATACCATTGATTAAGCTTGACAACCAGCAATTACTGCTAATTGTATTACAACCTGTTTGGATTGTCTCAATGGTTTTATGAGCTGTGTAGTGTCACATAGGCTCTTCATTAATTGGATGAAGAACAGCCTTATAAGATGTTGAAACCCTCTGTCACTTGACAAAAACAATTTGAGTAAGAGACCAGAGCAAGAGAGGTACCTCATGGATCTTCTGTCCCCTGCCAAGTACCTGGTCCTGCTCCTGGTAGCTCTGGGAGATGGAAAGGTTCTTCTAGATAGGAATAAAAATAACTAGATTTTCTGTTGAATAAAATGAGATTTTTAAAAGATAAGTAAGTACTTCATTCCCAACAAACCCCAGATATTTCACAGAATCTTTAATCTGAGCAAAGTGGAAGCACCTTCACTGCAAATCTATTTAAATAGTGCGAGGCTCCCCTGTTCCTCACTTTCCTCATTTGCAGTGCAGATTCCCAGGACCATGTGGAAACAACCTGGAAAGCCCAACCCAAATATTATCCTGTTTTTATATTGTGTTTATCTGAGCATATCTGAGATGTGAGAAACAGCTCTTGGGACTGCATTGGGATACAGCACCATTTAGTTCAAAAGGCTACACAGAGGGTCTTTGACATTAACCAACTTTGAAGATGGGTAAACTGAGGCAAGGACCAGTGTGATCCTGGAGATCAAAAGCTTGGCCAGGATCTGAGCTATCATCCCTCTTTAGCTGTGCTATCTCCCAAGCTCCAGGAAATAACTGGTCATACTGATCTTTCCCTCCTAGAGAGGCTGACCTCACCTCTGTGCTAGGGTGACCAAAGTGTTCAGAGGTACCTGACATTGGCTCCTCCTAACACCTGTGCTTCTTTTCCAGTTGGGAAGCCAATTCCAGTGCAGAAGAAGCACAGGCCCTCTGAGGAAGAAGTTGATCAAGTCCATCAAAAATACCTAAATGAGTTGTCCAAGCTCTTTGAGAAGCACAAAGCTAAATATAATGTCCCAGAAGACAGCCACCTGGAATTTATATAGAGTGCCACAAGCAAGGTGAAACCATGGAGATCAAGCTCCAAGTTTCCTCCTTCTCTGGAACTACTTTACAACCTCAACATAGTCACAGTTAACATATTATCTATGTGTATTTTCCCAGTATTTGCATGGGTGTAAAGCCAGGTTTTTCATTTTTTCTCTATGTAAGACACATAAAAGATAGAAGAAAAAAAAAATCCCCTCTGTGGTCAGCACAACTGAAACTCCCCAGCACAAAACTAACACTTCCAGTCTGGCATGGATGTCAGTTTTTTCAGATATTTCCAGGCAGATCTGAATTATTGAAATTACTTCCTTTGCATTATTTTCATTTTGAAATGGGACAATGAGCCATAATTTGTGATGAAGGCATATGTTTTTTAAAATATAATTCATCTAGATCAACAAATGAACATTGTTTGTTTGGTGTTCTTGTTTTTAATTGCTCTGGGCCCTTTTATCACCACCTGAAGCACAGTTTATCAGAAAAATCATATGCCTGGCATGATGCCAAGCACCCTCAGCAGCACGATGCCATAGCCCACTGGCACAAAAGAAATTAAATAAATTTCATTAGAAATATGTATTGGAACTATAAAATATTTCTAACTACTATAAAGGAACTAAGACCCACTCTAGCAGTCACAGTCACACCACCTGAGCTGGGACCGAGGCACCCTTGGCAGCTCCACACTCAGACTGGATTTCTGCACTAGCTCAACCCCTGGTTTCCCATAGCACAGTCAGACATCTGGATCCTTCAAATAATTTAATAACGCAAGAACAAAATAACAGCTTGGGATGGGAGCCTCCAGAAGTGACAAAGAATCTCCAAGAAAACAAATCCTCAGCTAATGTGCCCTTGTTATCTGACTGTGTGGGAAGTCTGGACTCTTCTCCCTGAGTCCTCGGGTCCTGCTGTGTCTTAGCATGGCCATTCACTTGGCTGTGCCCTTTTGTTGTGCAAAGAGTTGGCAGTTGCCTCTTGCCTCCAGCTCTTGCCACCAGAGCTCCATCTACACCTGGCACTGCAGTTTTCCCTGAGCTGTCTACTGCCTGCTCTGAACATGTTCTTTAATAATTATTTTAGAAATAAAGATTGGAAATAAATTTATAAGGTCTAAAGACTTATCCAAAGCGTTCACCATACCTGGGCTCTAGGAGTCCTTCTTCCAATTTGATTAATTTAATCCCAGACACCCCTGCATAGAAACATGACCAGTCACCAGCTATGGTAACACGGTCACTGTGCATTTTGTTTTAAAAATGAGACCATTTTCATAGGGGGAAGAAAATGGTCTCACTCATGGGGGAAGGGAAAAGTGATTTGGGCAGGAAATATTCATTGGGGTTTTGGGGAACCACTTTGGCAGATGATCAAGGCTTTAAATAGCTGCTTCTTTTTGATATCCAGAACTTCATTAAACTTTCCACTTAGTGGGATTTTGCAGCATGCAAGTTTCAGGTGGCAGGAAACCATCCGCTCAGTTCACCCTTGCAGAGCCCTGATACTTTCATCTTTCTCCCTCTCTTCATTTCATTATCTTCCTCTCATCCTACTCCCCACTTGAGGGGAGCCACCAAAAATCCTGCAGATCACATGCACTTCATTTTTGTTCCTGAAACTGTAAGAAGTGCATTTAACAAGAAAAACTTGTTAAAAAAATTGAAAAGTCTGTCTCAAATGACAATACTGGGCCATCAATGGGGTTTGTTTCCTTTTCCTGCCTCCTGTCCTGACCAAGGCTGCAAGGATTCCACCAGATTCTTAATCTGAATAACCCCCTGCAAATCCCTCCCATTCCTAGAAAACAAGCAGTAGCAAGGAAGAATTTAATGGAGCCCTGCTCAACATTCTAAACACTCCTGTAATCCCCCACTTAATCCAGTCCAATAAAACAGGTCACATGTTAATGATTTCTTGCTTGCTCTCTAGTTTTCTGGGTTTTTTTTTTCTTAGTTAAGGCAGAGGTGCCCAAGCAGGAGGAAGATTTTCTGCACCAGAAATTTAAAAAAAAGGAATCTCCCACCCTTTTCTCTTGGAATTAATCATCATCCAAGCTTTACCCTAGCTCCAGGGTTTTTTTTTCTCTGTTCTTTCTTCTGCCATTACTTTTACATGGCCATCCACCCACAGATCTCAGGAATGTTGCCATGACCTTCTGGAAACATCCCAGTGGGGATCAGTGCCAGAGGGAAGTGATGGGGATGTCCCCAGAGTGACAGCATGGTGTTTGTGGGGATGGGGGACGTCTCCAGAGGTGAGGACGAGAAGCTGAGATCGTGATGGAAGGGGAAAAAGAGTGGAAATCAGCAGTGAGGGGAGGGAGAGGATTTGCAGAGATGTGGTGATATTTTGGGAGTGTGGGAAATTAAGAGGGGCAGGATGCAAGGTCACAGACAAGGATGGCAGATATTGGCACTGACAAAAGGGGTTTGGTCAGTAGTAGAGGCTTCTACCCCACTGAGAAGCCATGTTAGGTGTGTTCCCAATTGTCCACAGAGGCTTCGGTTTTACCTTTCTGGAGCTGTCGCAGTGATGCCCCTAGTGCAGAAACACACCTACTTGAGAGATGGGCTGGCCCATCACCTTCCTGGCTTGTGATACCATTCTGAAAGACAGAAAAGGCAGAAAATGGGTGGTCAGGAAAAAAATCTCAGAAAGGCATGAGAAGGAGGATGCTGGAGCTATCTGAAAGTTGTTAGGATGGTCAGAGAAATCCAAAGCTGGAGAGGAGGCTGTACGTAATTGGCTTTCTTCAAGGTCAGTTTTATCTCACAGACTAGAAAATACCCTTGATCCCTCAGGGACCTATATAACCCAGGAGTGAGAGGACAGTGCCTAGGCTCATGTTAAATATAACAATAAGAACAATAATTCATAGGCATCCTTGCAGCCAGGGATCTATTCAGGGAGCTCAGCACAATGAGGGGTCCCATGTCAAGAGGCCAGAGCTGTCTCTGAGCGAAACGCTATAAGTCAAGAAGCTTTTGTGCTATTTCAGCTTCACACAGAGCTGTCTGGAGAATTAAAACTCCTCTAATGCTACACAAGCCTAAAAAGAAAAGTGCTCAGATCAACCAAACCAAACCATGTTTCAATTTGACTCTTCAACATGAAACTGGCTCAATTTGAGGCACCTCCAAGGCACCCTCAATTGACGTACCTCCAACCTGTTACCTCAAAATAAGGACCACTTAAAGCTAAAACACTATATGTTTCCTTCCAGCATGTCCACTCCCTACTTACTCAGCTGGTTTTGACCTGAGAAACAAGCCAAGAAGAAGAGATATATCCAATTCCCTTTCTTGCAGAAATTTCAAATTTCACCCTTTTTGGAACTTCTATGAAAATTCTAAATTGGAAAACACAGTAAGAAATGAAAGTGTGGTGATTCAGTATTCCCCTCTTGCCTGCCTTTTCCTCCCACCTCTTCCCTTCTGATCTCTCCTGTATTTCTGTTGTGAGAGGCTCTAATCTGGATTTGCCTTACTTAGCAGGTTCAGGCTCGTAAGAAAACCTCTAATGACTGATGAATAAAAAATATGAACTAATTCTCCAAAAGGAGGAAAGCCAAGCAAAAAATGCTTTTTTGTCCTTCTGCAGCTCTAGTGCTGCAAAGTTGCTTTACTGCCTTGAGAATGGGATTGAGAAATTGCTTGATGTTGCAAACAAAATTAAAAGGTTTTCTGCTGTTGCAGAAAAATATGTGGTTACCTGCTCAGGGAAAGATTTGCTGCCTTTAGTTCAATGAAGTCCCAAAATGTGGTATGCTAAACATCCCTCCCTTATGGCATACCTTTCAAGAAAAGAAATAAAATTGTACCTGCATCTGAAACCCATCCCTTTGCATTAAAAGAAACAAACCAGGAAAGAAACACAAAACCAAATTCAAAACAAGAAATTACTTTTTTTTTGTTTCCTTTTCAATTTAAACATATGGAACAATAACATTTAAAATATTTAGAAAGCACAGGTCTCCTCAAGAATATTGACACTTATTTTTTGGGATAATGTGTTAGTTCTGTCTGACTTGTACCCAATGAACTCTTTTCTGAATCTCCCATCATGTGAGCTCACCTCTTGACACAACATTTCTTGGGGGAAACATCTGATACAGGATTTTGGCAATCCACCTTGTTCAGGTTATAAAAACCCATCAGTGAAGAAATAATCCACAATGACCAACAAGGCAGGAGGGTATATATTGGATTTAAGGAATTATTTGATATGATTCATCCATTTTTCAAGCTTGTGCTTGGCTTTAATCCTACCCATGTCCTGACCCCAGCCCACTTGGAGATGCTAAGCAATTAACTTTGGGCTGGCAACCCAAAGTTAACACCATGTCTCTGGGCTGAAAAACTACTGAGCCACCACATCTCTGGGGCACAGGGGTTTTGTGTGTTTCAGGCAACATGTGACCTTCAAAACAGAGAATGCATTTATCAGGAGGGAAAGCACCTGTAAAGTCAGGTAGCTGTGAACCAGCATCTTGGGTGTCAGGATACAAAATAATTCCTGTGAGCTAAAGGGATTAATATTTTATTAGATTATAAGAAGCCAACAAAATACAGCCCAAACACGATTGTAATAAGCAATTCAAGACACACAGAAAATTACATACAGAAGGCACTACAGGAAGGATTTGAAATCACTTGGGTTTATGAAATGCTTGCAGAAAACTATGAATGCACAGAATATCATGCATTCACATAAAATTGTGCAGGCACAGAAGAAAAATAATGCAAAGAAAAAGAATTTCATGCTTAATTATTGGTAAAGAAAGTTTTCTGATCCCCTAGAATTGAAAGGGAACAAGTGCTAGCAAGCAGTGCTTTTATCTTCACCACTGCCAGCAAGGACAGAACTTGGCTACTCATCGCAAACAAAAGCTTCATGGACAAGGATGCATGTGGATGCTGAGAAACTCACTTCCACATAACAGAGTACTTTGAACTGGGAGAGCAGTGTTGCATTGTCAAGAGCAAGTAAACACGGCTGTGAGGTCAGGATTTTCAGAATTATTTACAAAGTGTTTAGCTTCCTCCTTCTGAGAGGGAGATCCTCTAAGCTGCTGTGAGGCAGGATCTCCTACGAAGGCTAAGCACCTCATTTTCCTCATCAGCAAACCCAAAATCTAGAGATGCTCACTCACTACAATCAGTGTGTCCCTCAGAAGAGGGAATGAGCTGGGTGCCAGATTTTTCCATGCTGTGTTTTTGACATTATCTACAAACCCCATAGTGTGCCTTGCTTCCGGGAACTGCCAAGCACTTTACAAGTAAATATTTTTCCATGCTGTGTTTTTGACATTATCTACAAATCCCATAGTGTGCCTTGCTTCCAGGAACTGCCAAGTACTTTACAAGTAAATAGGATCCATAATCCCTGGAGAGGTAGAGCAGGAGCTTCTTTAACCCCTCTGTTGATGCTGCACTACTGTCAACCCAAGATCATGAACGTCACAAGGCCAGAGAGCAAGAATAAGCATGACCTGTGGCCCAGATTCCCAGATCATCTAGATCCATGTGATTTGTGGCTGGTCAGAGGAAGACTGTAGCAAAGTTGAGACCCAAATCCTCCTGAATCATAGAATAGCTCACCACCCTCATTGTAAAAACTTCTTCATATCTAATCTGAATCAACCCTGTTTTTTATGAATATTTATAGTTAAACAAAGACAGGGAGAGAAAAGAAGTATCAATCTAGAAAGAAATAGGCCAAACAAGTTGAAATTACAGTTATTTTAAAGCAAGCAAGCAGAATGGCTAAATTCTTATTTAAGAATTAAAAATAAAGAAGTGATGACCAGATTTGACAGGCATTTAGGTACAAAAAATTATTCCTTTCCTTGGAAAGTGCAAATGACACAAAAAGTCCTCTCCACATTAGCCCCATGGCTCAGAAATCCCTATAGCCCCACCACTTCTTTCAGTGGCCGTCTCTGTTGGTTTCTATTTCCCCTCTCCTTCCTTCTTAGCCTGCTACTCTATTTCGCCTCAGTTTCCTTGTAGAAACTCTTGCAATTGTGTTGTATCAGACCTCCTTGTGTCTGGGATGTCCCCATCCTTTGGCCAAAGACTGAGATGGAATGGACTTCATATCTCACTGAAAGCATGTGTGCAGCAGCACAAAGGTCAGTGCAGCCCTGGCACACCACACTGATGATGACAGGCTGTGCTACTGGTTCTCCCTTACCAAACTTTAGGGCTGGCCATGGCTGGAGCAGCAGAAAAGGTTAACCTTTGTTGAAAGCTTTATTTGGGTAAGAAGGCCTTCTACCACTTCACTTTCATTTGTATTGACCAGGGCAGAGCATTGGGAGTGTTAGAAGCATTAGAAGCAATGAAACTCAGTAACAAGCAAAGCCATTGGACACTGGTGTATGTAAGAAGGAAGAAACAGTCATCGCGTCCTAGCAGGTTACACTAAAACTGGCCTCACGAAAGATCTTCCAAAGCCTATTAGCTAAGGCACATCCTGTGGGAAATCTTCTTAGAGCAGTGGAGGTGACAATGTAGCTGATATTACTGTTCCCAGGACTGCAGTAATAGAGAAACAGGGATGGGAAGGGGTATTAAGAGGTCAGTGGGGCCATGCCCTTTATCTCAAGGAAGGATCAAGTCCATCCATGTCATATGTCACCAGGCAGACATGGTGTTAATTTGCTCTTGAAGACTTTCTATGATAAAGAAGCCACAACCTTCTCAGAGAATTTATACCTAACCCAAATTTTAACTCAAATTCTCAAGGATATACTTTGGTTCATGGCTTTTAACCCCCATTCAGTATGGGAATGAAGACTATTCCCTACTCTGCCTGCCTTTGTATCATCACGTATCACACCTTCACAACCCACAGTTTTTCAAGCTAAACCATGTTTATTTGATGAGTTGGATCCAGTAAAATCTCCATAATAATCTCTATCAGAATGGGTGCTTGAGTGTACACAGACATGTATTTTGATGATCATCTCAACTTCTGGAGTTGGACAACACATGATTATGAGTCTGAAAATACTCCAGCACAAAGGAGCTGATAGAAAATGATCTGTGAAAGGAGGATTTCCCTTCTTCCCATTTATACCCCAAAGCTGTTGATTTGTTTTGGGGTGTCCTCAAAACACTGGTCCATATTTGGCCAAGAAATTTCTCATGTGGCAGATTGCTGAAAAGACCTGCAACATAATCTAGTTGAAAATCTCCCTGCCCATGAAAGAAAGGGGAGTGGGAATAGATGATATTTCAAGGTCCCTTACAATCCAAACCACTCTCTGATTCTCTGATAAACTTTTCGTAGAATACTCCAGAAATGTGGGATGAGATGAAGAATCACTGAAAGGCTCTGCAGAGAGTAAAGACAATCTCAGGTGACTAGATTAGTTTTTTGTCCTTCAGCCTGTAGATGGCACCAAGAAGTACCACTCTTATTCTGCATTTCCTGGCCTATTCCTGCAGCCATGGGAGTGCACAGGGATCATCTGCAGAAACAGTCTTGTTGCAGTCAGCATGACTCCCTGGTGAATAAAGGGTTGCAAGGTTGAGTCTATCTGCTGCCTACAGCCCACATGCATGTGTGGAACAATTCTACTGGGACCTGCAGGAGTTGTGAAATAAAGCTGGCACCCTCTTCCTGCAGACTTTGTTAATTCTTAGTTTTTTGTAGTTTTATATTTGATTGTGATGCAGCCTCCTAAATTTAACAGCATGGCAGACTCGGGCAGCTCTAGTCCATCACACATAATCACATCACATGTAATCTCTACATCAATTCCTGCAGTAGCAGGGCTTTAAAAAATATTATAGAAACTATATGCTTTCCACATTTGTAGTTATTCTAATACAGTGGAGAGGCTCAGGTTATTGGTCAGATTGGCTGACCTAGGAGAAATTAAGATTTAGCCTCCCACAGTATGTCCACAAACCCTTTCTGCCCTGTAACATGCAAAATGCAGTAGGGATGGTGTGTTAGCTGCCTTCCTGAGGGAAGGAGAGGAATTTCTATTGCAAGATCCTTTTTCATCCACAACGGGGAGGTATTTTCAACCATGCATGGCTTCTACAGATGTGCTTTGAAATTCAAGAGCCAGCAGAGAATATCTAACCATGCGCAAGTCAAAGACCCAGAGAAAAAGGTGTATTGGCACCAGAGCCCTGCCAAGCAGTGTCTTTTGGGTTTTGTAGCAAGAGGTGCTGGAGGGTGTACAGAAGACAGTGGAGCTGGGTAAGGGACTGGAGCACAAGTCCTGTGAGGAGTGTATGAAGGACCTAGGTGGGGCTCAGCCTAGAGAAAAGGAGGCTCAGAGGGGACCATCTCCCTCTCTACAACTCCCTGAAAGGAGGGTGGAGCCACAGGTGGAGGTTGGGCCCCCATGGGAAAAATGACAGGACAAGACAAAACAGTCTCAAGTTGTGGGGATTTAGGTTGGATATCAGGGAAAATGTCTTCACTAAAACGGTGGTCAGACATTGGAACGGATGTTGGAATCACCGTAACTGAAAGGTGTGTGGATGTGGCACTTGGGGACATGGTTTAGTGTTGCCCTTGGCAGTGCTAGGGGAGCTATTGGACTCAATAATCTTAGAAGGCTTTTCCAACCTAAAGGATTCTATGACTCTATGACTTTAGGACTCTAAGTGCCTAAGAAGAAACCAGGATGCAGAAAAAACATAAGGAGAAAATCAAGGTAGGTCCTGATACTTTGCTCTAAGAGTTCTATGCTTTTCCTCTTTGCATCTGCATTTCCAATTTTGTAATTGAGCATTTAACTTTTTTTCTGTGATAAAATAACCCTCAATTTTAATTGGAGTGGTGGCTGGTGAAACTTGCTCTAAAACAGCAAGCTAAAGCATTGCAAACAAGCCCTAAAACTTTTGTCCATCTATTTCTGTAGCATAGAGATGCAGCTTTTTATAAACAGAGGTAATTCAGGACAAGAGCATTTGTGTCTCCCAGACTACTGACAGTGATGCTGTCCTGCATTCAGAAGAGAGAGCTCTGGGACAGGGTGAAAGGAGGCAAAATTATCTTTGCAAGGCATAGATAGCAAGCAGGGGTTTGATTGCATCTGTTCTCAAAGGTGAAGCCTTCTAAATGAGCATCTACAGCAGATCTGGGGCCTCTTTGAATGTCCTGCTAAATTCCGGATCATTATTACTGATTTGTGTTGCAAAAGCTTCTTATGCATGGTCCAAGGAGTACCACAGTAAGTTTTGATCTGGTACCGCAATCCTGTCTTGTAGCTGGAAGTAACAGACAGACTTAGCCAAGGATGAAAATCTGTGAAAATACAGGAGAAAAAAGGTGAAATTTCTTGTAGAAATGGTGAAATCAGAGTTCCAACATGCCTGGGGAGGAAGAGCATTCTTGGGAAATAGACTTGCTCAGTCTGAGACCCTCCTGAGTCCCCTTGTTTGGATTCCAGGCCCTCATCAGTATAAACTATTTGGTTCAAGACCTCAAAGGGCAGCTTGGACAGACTAATGTGGGCCTCTACACTACCCATAAAGCACAGGTATGTGGGTAACAGTGTGTTCCCAAGCCTGTGGGCAGACCCACATCTCACACAATGGAGCAAATGGTGCAGCAGATGGCCATGTATTTCTTCCCTTGTGTCTTTGCCCAGCACAAAGCTCACAGAAGTTTTGGTCCTGCAGACCGAGGATGGGCCAGAGTAGCTCAGACTGGAGGAAGTTTCAGCCTCAACATTTCAGCACTGGGATCAAAGAATCATGGGATCATAGAACAGTTTGGGTTGGAAGAGACCTTAAATCTCATCTCATTTCACCCCCTGACATGAGCAGGGACACCTTCCACTAGATCATGTTGTTCCAAGCCCCATCCAACCTGGCCTTGAACACTTGCAGGCATGGGACAGCCACAGCTTCTCTGGGCAACCTGTGCCAGGGCCTCACCACTCACATCACCAAGAATTTCCTCCCAATATCCCATTTAACCCTATCCTCTGGTAGTGGGGAGCCCTGACTTGTCCTATCACTCCAGGCCCTTGCCTGAAGTCCCTCTCCAGCTCTCTTGTAGGGCCCCTTTAGTATTGGAAGGCTGCTGGAAGATCTCCCCTATCTCTGTGCTCTCATGTATATTCCCTCCCTCTCCTCCTTTGAGATCCACATGATGGGGGTCAATCATGTGCAGTCTTCACCTCTTCTCTTCCCACTGAAGCAAAACCCTAGATGTAGACATGAACTTAATAACAAACCGATGTCTGTTGCCTCCAAACTACACCTCCTAGTTTGCAGTCCTTAGGAACTTCCTAACATCTTAAAAGGGCCACAAGCATTTTCCCATAGGAGGGATCCATCCTCTCTTTCTAAAAACCTACAGCTTTTCTCCAGTGAAGGGAAGAGACAAGCAGCTGACACCATGGAGCAGAGATACATCACCTTAAGGGAGACAGTCTCCTAAGAAACAACCCACAACCACTTCTCATGGTGCAGACATACCCAAAAGGTCATGCTAAACCTTGAGAAACCATGTGCCTGTGCAGCAGTGGGGAACTCGTGTCTCTGCCATGTAGCAAGGTGGTCTCTTCTCACCAGGCTACTTTGCAAGGCTGGGGCGCATCTTTCCTTCTTCCCTGCTTGAAGTCATCCTGTGCTCTGTGCATGGCTGAAACCTGCAGGAAGGATTGCAGAAATCTGGAGCAAAGGGAGGATTTCCCAGCCTCTGCTTTTCTCTGCCCCTCTGCTGGAGGGGCCCCAAAGGGCTCAAGGAAGTTTGTTGCAATTGGTAAAATCCGGGGAAGCTGGAAAGCCCATCCTGTGATGGGCTAATTCCATGGGGCAATTCTTGGATATGTCCTTGCAAACTGCAGGTGATCTCTTGAGTAAATTTGTACATTTTAAAATCAATTTTTTCCTTATGATCTTGGGACTGATGGCTCCTGCACAGGATTTGGGGCGATACCTGTCATGCCCAGGGTGGTGGAGAGCCCTTGAGAGGTCTGCCTGTCTGAAAGGTCAGGGAGGAAAGGACAACCTTGGCTAATAGCTTTAAAGCCTTGATTATCAGCCCTTGCTGTGCCATGGGGATGGAGGGTGTATGATGCTTTTGCTAGGAATTTGTCTGGCATGAAAGCTGGAAGGGAGGCAGGGAAGGGCATAGGAGCACTTGCCTTGGCTTCATCAGAAATGCATGGTCTGTGTGTGGCTGGTCACCTTTCCAAGATTTGTACCTCAGTTTCCCTACCTGTGTTTGGAGACCGGTGCTGTCCCACAGCTGTCTGGTTGCAAACAGAAAAAACTACAGAGGTTTGAGGATTTCCTGTGGAAGCCTTTAGGAAAATGCAATCCTCATAAAAGGCAAGAGCTGAAAATGTTCATTTTTAAACAAGTATAGCAAGATGCTTCCTAAAAGATCATTAAAGTCTCCCACCCTTCAATAATAACTATTTTCCTATTATGTTTAACCATTTTCCCATGTCTCATTCTCCCACACCCCTCTTAGCAAAGAAAAATTATTTAAGACAAACACTAAAATCACCTTTTTTGGTCTTTGTGTGTCAATTCTTGTTTTATAAAAACACCCTGCAATTGGATTAAAAGTGGAGCTGGTCAGCTGTCTATTAGTAATTCTCTTCCTGTTCTCTTTCCTGTCTGAAGTAGTGCTCATTCAGCACAGGGACTAAAGTTCTTTGGACATACAGTTAATTTTTAGGTGTTCTAATTTTAGACTGCAGCTAGGCAGCTCTACTATGACTTGCTGCCAACAGCCAAAGTCTTTGCTCTCTGACTTGCATAAGTCTTCCTATCTGTCTGCTGGGGAAAAGTGAGGGTGGGACTTAAAAAAACCCCATAAATTAATGCCCTCTAGCACAAAGCTCACTGTGAAGTGTCTCTCTTGCAGTTTTGGCCTGAACTTTGTTTCCACTTGTGAAAAAAAAGAGGTGTAAGTGCAGCTTAGAAGGGGAAGAAATGATTACATTTCAAAACCTCTGTAAATGTTAAATAATTTAACAACTACATGAACAAAAATGGCAAGTGCTATGAGAACAGCTGATGCCAGCTTTGGGCTTCAAAGTGGTTGTACCATTAACCAGTGAGTTGCAGAGGAAATACTCTTTGCTCCAATACTACAAAAAGAGTGGCTGTGTATACTGAGCATGGAGGTTTGCAGTGTTGATACTTCTACCCCAGACAATACCTAATAGGTGGTAAGGCATCAGAAAGGATACAGGACCAGTTTCCAACAGGTGGCCAGAAGAAATGTGGCATTTCCTCCTGTGCTCGCACTGCTGAGACACCTCCAGTCCTGAGGGCAGTTCTGGGCCCCTTCCTCCAACAAAGACATTGAGGGGCTGGAGTATGCCCAGAGACAGGAAAAGAGCTGGGAAAGGGTATGGAGCACCAGGAGCGTCTGAGGGAGCTGGGGAGGCTCAGACTGGAGAAAAGGAGGCTCAGAGGGCACCTTTTCACTCTCTTTAACTGCCCAACAGGGGGGGTAGAACCAGGTGGGTGTCAGGCTCTGCTCCCAGGGAACAAGTGACAGAACGACAGGAAGCAGCTTCAATTTGCCCTAGGCGTGGTTTAGGCTGGATATAACAGAAAATTTCTTCCCTGAAAGAGTTGTCAGGCATTATAATAGGCTGCCCAGGAAGTGGTGGAATCACCATCTCTGGAAGTGTTTGAAAGGTATGTGATATTGCACATCCATGGTTTAGTGGAGGCCTTGGCAGTGCTGCATTAACAGTTGGACGTGATGATCTTAGAGGGCATTTTCCTCCCAAATGATTGTGTGATTCCACACCCATTGGGGTTTTACCCTCTGCTTGTCCCTTTCTTGCCTGCTCAGTGGTCTGCTCATCAGTCAAATTTGTTTTTAACACAGTCTGGATAAATTCAGGCTTTGACCCACCAGCTAAATAAATGCTTGTTCTTCCTTAGTTTATCTCCTGGGCATGTCCCAGGATGCAGAAGTCCTTGGGATGTGTTGGTAGAGGTTTTGAGCAACCTGGTCTAGTGGAAGGTGTCTCTGCCTGTGGCAGAGGGTTGGAACTGGATGATCTTTAAGGTCACTTCCAACCCAAACCATTCTGTGATTTTGTGTACCAATTACTCCTAAAATGCCCATAGCTGCAGAAATCCCTCTAGAGAACAGTAAAGCTCTGTCATGCAAACATCCCCTTCCCAAGGAAATAGTTTGAACAAAAAGCCTGATAAACACCTGTGAGATAACAGATGGGTATGACACCAAGGGGAAGGGTGTAAAGCACAAATTGGCTGAAATCAAGCCATGGCCTGGGGGCTTGGACAATTTTTTGGCCACATGAGGTGGATCCTCCATATGCAAAGGCCAACCAGTTTAATGATCATGTAGTGCTCAAATGTCTGCAGGTATCTCAGCATCGGCTCTGCTGAGGTCTCCTGGGGAGGGAAGCATTGCCCCCTGCTTATTCAGCTCTTTCTGGCTCTGGACATGGTAATGGGTGTCTTTGCATCCTGGCAAAACATAAGCGAGTGTCACTGGACCATGCTGAAGACCTGACCCAGAATGACTTAATGCATCTGTAACACGTTGCCCTGTTATGCTCCCGTTAAAAAGCACATGATGGCTTTAAACTGAAAAAGAGCAGGTTTAGAGTAGTGATTAAGAAGAAATTCCCACAAGGCCCTGGCACATGTTGTCCAGAGAAGCTATGGCTGTCCCATCCCCAGAGGTGTTTAAAGCCAGATTGGATGGGGCTTGGAACAACATAGAAAATTGCCCCTCTTCATAGCAGGGAGGTTGGGACTAGAAAATCTTTAACGTCCCTTCTAACTCAAACCATTCTGTGTTTTTATAATCCTGTAATTCTATGATCAGTGGTTGTCATTTGTACAACAAAGAATGGGCCATGCACAATTTGTTAATGGGTTCAGAAACACCCTGGTTGACACTTATTTTGGTGTGGCTGGTTCCTGCTCATATGGCAGGTACTTCTATGGTGATAGAACATTAGAAAGTACCAGTCTGGGCTCCTAAAATCAGAACATCTATCTCAGAAGCATGGACAGAGAAGAAAGTCCAGGCACTGTTGTGAACCCGGGTTGACAGAACACTTCCACTCACCCACAAGAACAAACAGGACTTGAAGGATCCTACCAGAAGCCACAGCCAGAAGCAGGAGAGACCCAAGGGGAGCTTTGAAGCTCATGAATTCAAGACTAAGGAAAGGGGTGAAGGAGCAAGCGTGAAATTCCTACAACCACCTAAATCTGCATTGTTTCTTCAGAAGGATAGAGCAGCTTAGCTTCCCAGTAACCTTGTGCCTCAGTTTCCCCCTCCATATACCCTTGGGTTACACAGCTTTTGGGTTTATTTGAAATTCTGTAGAGAAGCAGGTGATGTCTGGGGATGTGGGAACACACCTCTTCTCCCTCAGCTCAAGATATGGTTCATCACTCAGGTGATGCATGAGCCAACAGCACGCGTCCATAAATATTACCTAAAATGTGAAGTGTTCCCATTGAGGCAGGAAAAACAATCAAAGACAGAAGAATCCTCCATTGACTTTCTGCTACCTCAGTACAAAATGCTAAAAATACCCTCAGGGAGGTGAAGGATGGCCCTTCAAAAAGACAGGGGCAGATGTCCAGGAGCCTAATTTTTTCAGTACTGATATTTGTGAGAGCCTCCCACGTGGCACATGGAGACTCAGGTTGCATTTTGGGCTGATTTTTCCTAGCCTCCTGTGCCTAAATTAACTGTCAAAGGAAAAGGACACGTTTTGTGGGAGGGAAAGCAGGCAACATCCTCAGTGACATAGGGTGCAAACAAAGTAAGCCCAGATACCTCATTTATGGCAGGAAGAAAAATACCTACTGTAAGAGTAAGAAGGGTTCTTGTTACAGTTTTGCCTGCTTGGCAAAGAAAATCTGGCTGGTTGGCTGACTCAGGTTCAAACTCCTTGTTAAATCCCAGCTCTTACTGTCTGGCTTGTCATTCACTGATGATAAGACTTACATTGCTTCCTGTGAGGGGATGATTATGGTTCAGAGGAGGATATAGGGATGAAAGCAGGCACAATCTGGAGGTCCCTGTGGTCTGGGAGGAGCTCTTTGGTGGGGCTTAATTTGGCAGAAAAAACTTGGTGTTGCCAAGTCCTCCTGCTTAATGCAGTTTTTCCTGCACAACGAGTAGTCTGCAGAGAGAACAGAAAGAATTTCCAGTCTGAGTCCATCCCACTGCAGACATCAGAAGAGATGGTGAAGAATGTCCAGAGAATGGCAGCAAAGCTGGGGAAGAGTTTGGAGCTCAAGTCATATGAGCAACAGCTGAGGGAGCTGCAGAGGCTTAGACTGGAGAAAAGGAGGCTCGGGAGGGACCTTCTCATTCTGTGCAACTGCCTGACAGGAGAGTGGGAGTCAGGCTCTGCACCCAAGGAACAAGAGACAGGATGAGAAAAAACAGCATCAAGTTGCCCCAGGGGAGGTTTAAATTGGATATTAGGGAAAAATTCTTCATGGAAAATTGTCAAACCCTGGCACAGTCTGCCCAGGGCAGTGTTGGAGTCCCCATCCCTGGAGGGATTTAACAGGCATGTAGAAATGGCATTTGGAGACATGGGTTAGTAGTGGGGTTGGATGTGCTGGGGGACTGATTGGACTCGATTTTAGAGAGTTTTTCCAACCCAAACGATTCTGTGATTCTACAAAATAAACACTGAGTTGGACCTGATTGTGGTATCTGAGCTATGGTCTTTACCACAGGAACAGATCTATCATCTTTTGAGAGGGACCAATCTGATTTTTATTTATGCCTCAACATATGTTACACATGAGGTGAAAGATTCCTATAAAGATTGTGATAGCAGCCCTGTCCCCAGAGAGGCTTCACCCAGCAGTCAATCAGGGCTGAGGAAACTCCCACGATTAAACAACGAGCACCTCCCTCCCTCCAGCCACTTGCCGACCGGGTCAAATGCCCGGATACCCCCAAAGAATGCCCGCCAAACATGCCCGCGAAGCAGGGGTTGTGGGAGGAGCCTTAACACATAAAAGCAGCTAGCTACTACCACTTGAGGTATTTCACTTTGGGCTGCCTGGGGTTTTGTTCCCGCCTTCGCGTCCTCTTCTCTGTGGTCCTGTTTCCCTGCCCGTACCTGCTTCGCCCTGCTCGTCACCGTGAAGACCTTGTGCACCGCAGCCGCCCCCTGCATCCGGCATCTAACTGCGACAGCCGTCGCCATCGTGTTCCCCCGCCGTGACCGTAGCCGCTGCGTCCACCATCCAGCCGTGATCGTTGCGGCCATCGTGATTACCGCAGCGCTCCTGCAGCCGCCGCCGGAGGCACGCGGCGCCGTCACTTGGAAATCGCGCCCAGCCCGCCACGGGAGCTACGCAGACGCAGCGCGGTTCGCAGCACGCACGCTCCGTCTGCCAAACCGACGCGGACAAAGAGCTGGGGTTGTTGTGGTAACGCTGTCCTTGTCTTCTGTTTCTTTCTCCCTTTCCCCCCTCCCTCTCTGCTCCTTTTCCCATCTTCCCTCCTCTCCCCTAGTAGGAACACTACCTTTTTTTTTGGTCAATAAACGGTTCTCAGATATAACATTTCCGCGTTTGCGCCTTATTTTCGTCTGAGAAACTGATCAAAAGAATCCTCCCCTCTCCTTCTTTTATAGCGGGAACGGGATGTCTTAGTAGGCTCAGGAGTTAAAATTGTGGAGAAAAGCTGCTGTGTTTGCAGCCTGTGCAGAGACTACTGTATTAATGAACAACCCTGGTAGCTGTAAATCCTGTTTTTAAGACACATACAAACTCCTGAAACAAAAATCTTCTAAAAATACTACTGTCCTAAAAGAGAAAACTTGAAAATCCATAAGCACAGGTTTAACTCACGCAGGTGAACGATTCTATGGTTATAAATCAGAGAAAGGAATTACAAAGACCCATAAGCCCTACACTTGAGTGTAATGTGTTTTCACAAGCCAAATACAGGAAGTTTCTTATATACATTAAAACCTCTGGGTGAAAACATTAAACACTGATCTTTGAAAACAGGGCTGCTAAGTAGCCGTGCAGAAACAAAGCTACAGAGCTGTACACCCAATTTTTGACAAGTATTGCAAATCACCTCACACTTTGCAAACAATTCCTCCAGTCTCTGAATAGAAGTGGGAAGGGAAAAATAAATGTGTTCTCAAAAGCTTTATTCAATAGGCATTGCCCTAAAAATTCAGCACATGTATTTAAAAAAAGTGACTGCTAAGGATTCTTGGGTACTTTGCTGTGAGATTATTAGATGTTGCCACTAAACCCAGAAATAAAGGAGTCTAAAACTATAGTGAATTGCTCTTGGCTGCAGAGAGCCAGAGGACTGGATCCTGTGTTTCTCTGTCCACAGCCTATGTTTTTCAGACTCATGTGAAGTAATAGTAGGGTATTTAAAAAGATGTTATTGTTCAAGAATAATCATGCCAGACACACAGGTTAATAAAAGACAAAGTAGTGTATCTCATGCATCTACCAAAACATCAAGAAAACAAGTCCAAAATCATCTATCAAACCAGCACCCAGTGCGTGGTTTCTTGTTGGGAAAAACATCCTTGTGGGAACACAGCCAAGATATTTGTAATCTATTATTTGGGACTATTTGCTGATTTTCAGTGAGTGGGATGGGAGAGGAAAAAAAACACTTGAGGAAAAGTACTGGTAAAAGAAGTGAGATACTGTATTGCTCAAGTAGTAGAAGTCAGAGAATCCAAGAATAGTCCTTAAAGCCCATTTTCTCCAACCTACAGCTAAGTGTAGAGTCACCTTCCACTAGACCAGGTTGCTCCAAGCCCCATGCTACCCACCCTTAAACACTTCCAGACAGGGGGCAGCCACCCCACTTGTGCCAGGGCCTTGCCACCCTCACAGGGAAGAATTTCTTCCCAATATCCATCTAACCCTGCCCTCTATCAGTTTGAAGGGATTCCCCTGATTGTCAGTACATGCCCTTGTGAAGGTAGAGGCTGTTCTGGGGCTCAGTTGTATCATCAGGTCCAGTCTTAAGTTTTCCTTCCTTATAAGAAACTTGGTGACACAATTTGCAACTTCAAGTCACAAATTAAAGCAGCTGCAGAGGCTCTCTATGGTGGTTGCATCTTTAGTCCTGACAGTTTGTAATAATCCATGAAGCACTAAATTATTTCATTATTATTACTTAGTTTGTTTAAATTTTAATGCATCCGTCTAGGCTGGGATACCATTGCAGTATATGAAGCAAGAAAAAACAGCCCAGAAAACCCCCACGTCATGTGCCTGCTAATCCCACAACATGGGCAGCAGGGGAGGGGGTGGTTCTGCTCCTCTGCCCCACTCAGGTGAGACCCCACCTGCAGTGCTGCCTCCAACATCAGAAGGATGTGGAGCTACTGGAGACCTTAGAGCCCCTGCCAATGCCTAAAGGGTCTCCAAGAGAGATGGAGAGAGACTTTGGACAAGGGCATGGAGGGACAGGATAAGGGACAATGTATTCCCACTGCCAGAAGGCAGGGTTAGATGGGATATTGGGAGGAAATTCTTGGCTGTGGTAGTCTGAGGCCTTGGCACATGTTTCCCAGTGTAACAGTGGGTGCCCCACCCCTTGAAGTGTTCAAGGGCAGCTACAATGCAGCTCAGAGAAACCTGGTCTAGTGGAAGGTGTCCCTGCCCATGGCAGGAGGGTTGGAAATGGATGAGCTTTAGCTTCCTTACAACCCAGACTGTTTTGTGATTCTATAATTAGGATTCAGAGAATTTGCAGCAAAATATATAAAAGGTTAATATATTAATAGTAAGACGATGGATCTGGACAGATAGTGATCCCAGCAATTCATCTATTTGCCTGACTCTTCATCTATTTGCCTGTCTCATGCTTGTCATGACCTAGCAGAGTGATTTTTTTGCAGGCTTTTCTTTCAGTTACAGTACGAAGAGATACCTCAGCCCTTCTTTGCTTGCAGATAACTTTAATTCAACAGGGAAAATGCAGGCAGAAGAACATTCTCTTTTCACTAAGCAGTATGCTAGAGTGATTTATTTTGGTTCTGGGCCCACTTTTGGAGGTCTTAGCCAAGACCTGTTGGTCAAGACCCTTTCTTTAGACAGGCTCTTGCAATTTTAGAATATTATGCAGATTTCCACAGGCCACTACAAGTGTTGGAACACAGTCTTATGGCCTAATGGGGAGCAAACAAGTCCTGGTGCTGTTTTGACTCATAAGGATGGGTGTGAGAATGCCTCAGGGGACTGAGAAGAAAAATAAACCATTCTTTGACCTCTGAATTGCAGATTTAAGCTCTCCACGGCAGAAAATATGACTTTTTTTTCAATGAAACACACTGCTTGACATGTCCCTCTGGGCCAAAAAGTGGATATTGCAGCAGCATCTCCAGAAGGAACTGGAAAAAGCTGCTGACACAGCTAGGCATGATCTTGTTCCCATACAAAAAAATTAGTAAAAGTATTGAAGCATTTTCAGGGCTGTTTCAGTTGTGCTTGCCACCTGTACTCTGCACATAAGAAGCTCTACATGCTCATTGCTTGCCGTAGGCTTTTCTTTGAGGGATGTTTAAGTGCTTCTTAAATACAGATTGTTCTATTTTCTTAAAATTACAGAAGATGAAACTGAAATTAGGGAAGAGACAGAGGCATGATCCTTTGTCCAGAGCTATAGCAAATTCTCTCCTTTGCCAGCTTACCCAGATATGACACAGTTATAAAGAATCTGGTTTAACATCATGAGAGCTGGGACAGTCCCATCTGTCCCCAGGAATCTCAAATTACAAATGCAGCTACATTAAAACCTTGATGCAAACCTAAATAACACCTTGTTGCTTATGGATCAGTTGAATAGATGGTTAAACATGTTGTTAGAAGAGAATGAGGCTTGGTCAGTGGTTTGGACATTACCTGCAGGTTATCTTAATGGAAACCATTAGAGCTTCTGTTAACTTTTAAAGTTTTCATTAATTCATTTACATTAAAATTCCTTTAAAGAACATCAGAATTACTAAATTTTTCTCCTTTCTGCCTTTTCTCTTATTTTAATGATTCTTTCAGTGTTGCAGACAGGTACAACATTTTATAAAAGAAAGGTCTTATAAAATATGGATTAGGCCCTGCTACTTTAGCTTAGCAGCTAGCAATAGCTTGCAAGTTCGCAGTCAAAACAATCTTGGGAATGAAAGTTAGTTAAAAACAAACTATTCCTGGGTGAAAAACAGACTGTACCTGTATAAACAATTAGATTTGTCCCATGAGAATCAGTAGAAAAAGTATGTAAACTAACTAAAAATACAGAAGTTTGAAAATTATGCAAAATACCATGTATTGGTCAATGAACTAAGTGTGAGTGTATTGCTAACCAATTAAGTTCAAAATGGTGCCTTCTGATAATCCTATAAAATAGGACCTGTATAATAAAGATTTGGCTTTTCTGCATCAGGAAGATAGTCTCAGCTGATTTATTACAACATTTTAGGAACCCAGAACTCCCAAAGCCAACTGGGAAAGATAAAATCGGCCAAGAGTGGGGTAGGGAGAGCATTTGACCAAGAAGACGGCCATGGTGTCTTAAACAGCCTGTCACTAGTAGAGGAATGGGGTGATCTCCTCCCCACCAATGAGGGGGGAGAATAGATTGAGAGCAGCCCTGAAAATGAGGAATTTGGGGTACTGGTGGACAAGAAACTAAGCATGCTCCAGCCATATGCTCTGCCAGCCCAGAAGCCCCTGTGTGCTGATCCCACAGTGTGGGTAGTAGGGGAAGGGGGATTCTGCCCCTCTGCCCTACTCTGGTGACACCCCACCTGCAGAGCTGCACCTGCAGCTCTGGTGTCCAACATCAGAATGACATGGACCTACTGGAGTGAGGACAGAGGAGGCCATGGAGATGCTCTGAGGGTTGGAGCCCCTCTGCTCTGGAGATCGGCTAAAAGAGCTAGGGGTGTTCAGCCTGGAGAAAAGACGGCTCTGGGGAGACCTCAGAGAGCCTGCCAGTGCTTAAAGGAGCTGCAAGAGAGCCGGAGAGTGACTTTGGACAGGGGACCGGAGGGACAGGACAAAGGGGAATGGCTTCCCACTGCCAGAGGGCAGGGTTAGATGGGACATTGGGCAGAAATTCTTGGCTGTGATGGTGGCGGGGGCCCTGGCACAGGTTGTCCAGAGCAGCAGTGGCTGCCCCATGCCTGGAGGTGTTTAAGACCAGGCTGAATGCAGCTCAGAGCAACCTGGCCTAGTGGACGGTGACCCTGCCCACGGCAGGGTGTTGGAAATGGATGAGTCCTAACGTCTATCCTATAAAACAGGACATGAAACAACCTGGGTAAGGGGCAGGCCTCTGCTTGGTCTCCCTGCTCCCAAATCCCTATCCCATGCAGAAAGAGGCACCGCCGGGGCCAAGAGCTTCCCCCGCCGGGCCCGGCCCGCCCCTCCTCCCTCCTCCCTCCCTCCTCCCTCCCTCCGTCTCCTCCTCCTCCCCGGGCTGTATATGAATACGCGGCCACAGTTTCTCCTATTCGCTGGTTGCGCTGGGGTTGTGTAGCGTGGGGTCGTTCTCCATCCCATGGCCCTACCCGAGCCCTAACCACGCCTCTCACCATGAAGACCATCATCGCTGCCTACTCCGGGGTGCTCCGAGGTACCGGGGGAGGGGGGTGGGGTGGCGGGTGTAGTGGGAAGGGGTGGAGATGAGTCCTGGTGCCCGGAGACGGATTCTGCGGTGCGGAGCAGCATTTCGGTGGTTCAAGGGCTGCGGTGGGAGCAGCACCGAAACACTCAGTTTTATGACATTTCCTATTTTTTTTTTTTTTTTTTTCCGCAGGAACGTTGTTCAAGGGGAATAAGGAGGGGGAAGAGCGATGTGCAATGGCGGGGAAGCAGCTATGGCTGCTCTTGGGTTGAGGATTACAGGTCTCTGCTCAGGTTTTGTGTTTTAGCTCCTCGGAGGCTCGGGGTGCGCTCCTGGGGGCTATTGGAAACGGCTCTGGTTGGTCTTGCACATTTTGCCAAGGTGCAAACTATAGTGAGTTTGCACCTTGGTAAAATGTGGGCGTGGGGAACTTGCGTATAAACGAGTCTTCCCCATTCCCTGCCCCCCCCCCCCCTTTTTTTTTTGTCATGATAGGAAGAGAAATGTAGTACTTTTATTGGCACTGAGTGGCTGATAAAGTTCAGTCTCAGCTTTATTTCCATAGAATCATTTAGCGTGGAAAAAGCCTTTTTAGAAAGTCCAACTGTTTCGTAATACTGGGTTCTCAACACCTACATCAAGGGGAGATGGAGAAAATGGCAACATTTTGCTATTTTTGCTGTTTTATAATGAGCTGGAGATTGAGTGCTCAGCAGGAGTTTTGTGGTAACCAGTTTTGCCAAGTTTGATTTAACAGCCCTCCCTGCTGGTAAGTGACTTGCTGAAACAAGTGGAATGGGTGTCAGTGGCTGACATCCATGGTGGGCAGAGCTGTTGCAGGCGCTGAACACTTCCCTGCACGCTGGACCTTCGTGTTGGTTAAAGGCTTTGGAGAGACAGTATAGTAAATCCCAAACCACAAGCTACCTTGCCTGCTTGTAAAGGCATCATAAAGGATCTTGCAGGAATAAATTCAGCAAGTCTAATGTTTTGTATCCCTTCTGCAAGGGATATTATCTTGCAAAAGGTCAGGATTTGCAAACAGCGGAGGCTTTGCCTGAAAATGCAGTTGTATGACTTACCCTGTGATTTGTGGAGGGTCCTTGAGTTACTGCTCTGTGTTGTGAAAGGCATTTTTGCCCTCAAAAAGCAAACTACTAATACCTCCTGGGATGAAGAGACCTGTGAAATGGCTTATTGATTAAACAAATCATTAGCAGAGCTGAAAGGACATGAACCTGGTGAACTAACCCCCTTGCTTTTGCAAAGTCCTGCCCAGTCCTGGGTGTAGAGCTGCTGGTGCTCATCTTAGCCAAAAGGATATTAGATGATTGATCTGAAGGATCAGTTGTGAACTGACTGGGGAGAATACCTGCATGTGTTTCCTGTATTCAGATCTGTTTCTTAAAATAACTTTGCCTGCTTGCATGACTAACAGAGAACAAGTTATATTTTCAGTTGAGAGAGGTCACTTGAATTAGCAGCATCTGAACTGTTAAATTGAGAGTTAACAGCAAACTAAGTGCAGAGAATAAATAATTCAGGAAACCTATAAAATACCTAGGGTTGACCTGAGACCTCAGCAGCCACCTTGTTGACACTACCATGTTAATGATGGATCTAGGACACATGCATAATTCAAAATGGAGTGTGGTTTAGGGACAGTGATTGGCCTCATCTCTAGATAATCCTGATTAGGGATGGAAAGCTGTCTTAACTCTCCTCAGGTCAGTTTTCCTCTGAGGCACCTCATGGGGATCCTGCAGTGATATTTGTGCTTTTTGACTTATTTCTGCTAGGTGAGACAGGGGATGTTGTGTTGGTGACTGCAACACCCACCAGCCCCTTGCCAGTGCTGTACTCTTCCTGGGCAGGAAAGCACAGGACTGGCTTCAAAGCTGAATCCAGGTGCCTCACACAGGAGCTCTGACTTCTGCTGGGTTTTGGGGATAGTGATGTGGGACCTTGCAGATCAGATCAAAACTGGCAGAGGTCATGTAGTGTAGAGGTTCATTCATGAGACCTTATGTACTGCTTGATCATGTTGGACATCTTCTCCCACTACAGAGGATGTGTAGAATAAACCCACTAGATTTCTTTTTTTTCTTACCTCCCTGAATATTTTTTTTCCAAGTATCATGCTTGTGCAAAGGGCTGATTTATAGTGAGCATCTGAATGGCTCATAATGTCCTTTAGTCTTACTGGTTTCCTGGCATCTGATTTTGTCCTGGTGCTTGTAAATTTGGCTGAATTAAGTCTGATCCTATTTGAAAACAAGAAAAAAAAAAAAAAAGGGGTACAATCTTTATATATGCCTTTTATGTGTGCAGAGGATGTCTTTGGCTATCAAACCAGTATTGCAAAAACCAGAGCAGATCTTGGACTAATGCCTGGGGTAGGATGATGCACTGAGACACCTGGTTGGGTAGGAGGGGTTGTGGTCTCCTCATCTTAACCTGCCCCCCTCTGGCCATGGTATGCCCAGGAGGTCTCATCCTTGTATTGGGCAGAGCAGTAAGGAAGTCTGTCTCATCCCTCTCTCCTGAGGAAAGATGCCACTGTGGCTGGAACCTTGAAAGGTGGTCCTCTGCTGAAGTGTCTTTTCTAATGTTGCTTCATCAGTCAGAAGTTTGGGATGAGGAAGATGATTCTGCTTATCTTTACCTTGGAGTTAGTCTTACATTGCATGGGAGGTTCACCAGACCTCAGTTCTGCTCTGGTGTGGGCAGCCTGGGAGCTCCTTTTTTGGGAAAACAGGATCATGGCTGGCTGCAATGAGGTGTTTTCTCTTGACAGAGTTGCTTGGGAGGTGGAGGTCTGGTCTTACTCATATGAAACCCTTCTTTCAGAGCTTTCATGTGCTCTGGACACACTGATGAGCTGTAGTAAGATGGGTCATTTTCTCTTATCCAGACCTGTTCAGTCTTGCTGACTTAAATCTCAGCTTGTTGGCTGTTCTGGGAGAGCAGAGTCTTGTGGTTACATCACTTTAACTTACGTACAGCTGTGAGTGTGGAGATTGAGGGCTGAGTTTAGTGCTGTGAGTAAATGAAGAACTAAAATGAGAAATGTCATGACAGATTTGTTTACTGGGTCTGGAGAATCCCAGCTCCTTTCTAAAAAAGCTGATACAATTTTCTATTTGCCTGTCCCTGGTAACAATATTGTTGATCTCCAGTTGTAGACACACTGTACTGCAAATAATATGGGATTGAGTAGCTTCCTGGGACAGGAGCAAACTGTTCTAGAGCTGTATACAGGGCAGGATAACTGTATGCTGTGTTGGTTACTCATTATTTTCTTAAAAAATTGTTTACTTGTGCTTGGGGCACCCAAGTAAACCCAAGACACAAAAGAACTTGTGTTGCTCAAGGGGTTTTACAGGTGCACCAGCGTGCTGTGTAAGCTCCTGCTCTTGCATGGGAGGCTGAGTCCTCCTGAATATTCTGGTACTGGTCTGTTTATCTTATCTATCTTTGCTATGCCTTCAATTTCAGCTTCTCTGCCAAATATGTTGCTCAAAATGTTCATTTGCAGCTTATGCTTTGATGTATCTAATATGGTTTTCCTCTAAATAAGCTGTGTGAAGCAGTTTAATTTGTGGCCAAGAATTAACATGGTAATTATCTGGAAAAGGTGGCAGATGAAGCTTGGCTTTAACAAAGTTTCAGTGCATTTTTAACTATATGTAACACTTGTACTTCTCAGTTAATTTCTTTGTCTGACTTTCCATTAAGTCCTGTCCATTGGATTTTTCTGGTTGCCCAGGTGTGAAGTCCTGTTTACTTCCATTCTTGGGATCTTTGATTCTACTTCCCTACCTAGATAAATGTTGTTTGTGTAATTTATCTGAAATAAACTGTGCTAGAAGAGCACCAGATGCTGAGTCTGTATTGCAGGAGTCAAATGCTTGGTCAAACCATTTACTGACTCCAGGATCTCCTTGGTAGCAATTCCTGCATTTGATGCTAAATGGAATGAAATTATAAAAGTATGGTGAGCTCATCACCAGTTGCAGGATAGCTGGCTAATGTCCCTGAACTTCCTTGGAAGGCTGCAGATGACTGCCACCTCTGAGCAGCAGGGAAGTCTCCTGGAGAAGTTGTTACTCTCTCTTGTGACAAGGAACATCCTTGACAGCCATATTTGGCTTAGTACACGGAGTATCCCATCAGTACTCCAGGGAATGGGCTGCAGTGTGAGCTGGAGTGTTCAGGATCTGTCTGAGATCAGGAAAGCTGTTGGTAAAGTATGTCTTGCGTAGATATGGTTTGCCAAGGCTGACCCCAGCTGTCATGGAATGGCTTGGGTTAGAAAGGATCTTAATGATCATCTAGTTAAGGCTCCCCAGTCAAGCTTTCCAGTTCTGGGACAGGTACCCTGGAAAATGCTCCAGGGGCTGTGCTGTGTGGCCAGCACAGGACAAACTATTACCTTCAGCAGTAGAAGATGGGGGTTTGGGTTTCTTCAGGGTCCAGAATATTTCCATGGGAAAAGACTGATAGGAATGGATGCGAATTGCAGTTATGTGTACTGGCCCTTTTAAACTAGGTTATTAGGATAAATCTGTTTTCTGAAAGTTAGAGAAAATGCCTTGTGCTTTTAATATGAAAAGGGTACTTGGTTTGGGCCCACAGGTAAGCCCTTAAGAGGAAGTATTTTCTCTAATGGACTGAACTCAAGTATCAGTGTTGGGTTACTCTGTGGCTGAGTGCCAACCCTCCTTCCCCCCCCCCCCCCCCCCCCCCCCATTTCTGTTGACTTGTCAAAGCTCTTCTGCTCTGTGTCAATAATAACTGGCCTGGTTCTCCAGAGCATGGAGAGTCTTTCCAAAAATGCCTCCTGGCTACTGAAGCTGAAAGGAGACAAGGCTTGTATGGGGGGGTTGAATACATAGTGTCAGGTCTGACATGATGAACAGGAAGCTCAGGACTGTCTGGAAAGGTGGCACTGGAATCTGTAAATGCCTGGTTGACAAAATGGGTTAATCTGGAATCTGCAGGTTTGGTGCAAAGGTAGACCTGATGAACTTGCCAGGTTGACTGACCATTCCCACAGTCCTTTTGTTTGCTGCTGGGCAGCTTTCATTTTTTAGCTAGGAATTAAATGTTAATATTCAGGCCATAGTAACTACTGACTCTTCTGGTGTGGAGAATCTTGTTCTCTTAAAAGGATATATTTGCTTTCAGCAAATAACTAACCCAGGACACTTGTACAAGGGCAGGTGCTTAGAACTCTCTGTCAAACCACTGCCTTCCTTCTGTCTGCAGGAGCTGAATGTGAGTTTTATGTGGTTTGAAAAACAAACTGACAGCTTGACTTATGCTACCCAATTCTGGTCTATTTACAGGGCTGGCAATGCCTACAATTTGTTCAAACATCTAAAAAATGCTGAAGTATAAATTCTCATCTAGAGGAATAAACAGTTGTTCTCTTTGGGAAGAGGATAGGGATTTAGCTGGTCCAAGGCTGGAGTGTTGGGTTTATGAAGTTGAAGAGTTTTGGTAGTGTAAATGCAGGTCCTGGAAGAAAAAAAATAACATGGTGTTGGGCTTTTATTGTGAGTCACAAATAATCTGTAAGACTTTTGGCTTCTTTTGAGAACATAGACATATGTCCAGTGACACCACTCTTGCTAAACACTTGTATTGCTAAAAACTTGTATCTGGCAATCCTCAGTCTACATCAAGTGTGTCCGCATGCAGTTTTGTAAGGTTTTTGGGATAACAAGTTCCTGGAGCTGTGGCCCCTCAGCAAGAGTTGAGCAACCTGACCAAGTGGAATGTATCCCTGCCCACAGCAGGGCATTGGATTGAGATGAGCTATAAAGGTGTCTTCGAATACAAAACATTCCAAACCCAAAGATTTTTTACCCTTGAAAGGCAACTGGCTTTTTAAAAAATGGGGTGAAGCTTATCCCTCACCCCAAATCTGGGGATTTACTGCTAGATTTTATAACATGGGATTTCTGAATCTCATTGCTTAGATACCCTAGTGTAGCAAATCAATGCATGATGACATATCCTGTCTCACCTCAGAAACAGGAGAACTACTTGCTGAATTCATTCTCAATATGGCACTATATTATCTTGTAAAGACCTGCCTCCAGCTCTGGCTGCTGCTTCAACCTGGTTTAGTGCTGTAGGTTTTTGTTTACTGGCAGTTGTGATCTAGCCCAGCCTAAAACTTGGTCTTAGAGTAATTAATGCCCAAGGCACTGCTGGGATTGTCTATGCAACATGGACTAAGCAGAGCCAAGGGTCTGAACTGGGTGGTCTGGCTCTGAATTTAGACTGCAGCCTTTGCTGTGGCTTCCCCTGAGTGTTGCCAGGGATGTGGCATCTCCTGGTAACCTACGCCAGTGTTTCTCCACCCTCATAGTAAAAAAGTCTTCCTTATCTAATCTAAATTTGACCTTCATTGCTATGAAACAGTTCCTTTACATATTTAAAGGATGTGCCAGTGAGAGTATCTTTGTAGAAACCACCAAAAATCCTAGTCCCTGCTTATACCTAGAGAAGCTATTTTCCATCAATTTTATTTAACTGAGTGTGAACAATTGCTATGCTATTACCACTAGCAGGGTCATATCTTGTCAGCAAGAACTGAACCTATTCAATGTAATAGCTTTTTTCATAGTCCTAATTACACGCTGATCCTTAAATACAAAAGGAAATACACATGGATGTGATTTGTATTTTGGCCAGTTATTATGATGCTTGTAAATAAAGTAATGAAGAAAAGTGAAGGAAAACCCACTTGCAAGTGCCTCTTTTTGGAGATTGAGTGTATTGACAAAAGCTGCAGTGGGTGGTTCTTATAGAAAGTGTTTTCAGTGTTTTATTCACTTCGGGTTTTTTCCCCATTTGAATATCTTAATCTTCTACAAGAGTGTCTTTCAGCTCCTTCCTTCTTATTTACTGCTTTAGGAATGCTGATAGTTTTCCTTACTCATAGAGCTGTGGAACCTCAGGGTTGTATGTTGAGGTGTTGCTCAACCAGCCCTTGGGCACAGAGCTTTCCTTGAACAGCACTGAGTTGTGCAACAGACCTTGTGAAGGGTGGATGAGAATAGCTCAGACCACAGCCTGGTGTCTGCTTGCCTGTGGTTTGAGGCAGCTGATCTTTATCTTACTGTGAGCCCATGGGGTTCCATCTTACTGAACACCACTTCTAGGAACTGGCAGTTTGAGGTGAGGGTATGTTTTAGGAATATATGTTAACCTCCTCTGCATTTTTATGGTGAAGTGAACAGAGGCATGCTCAGGTGGGTACTGCTGGTTACCCATTAATCCCCTCCAGTATTCTGAAAAAAGCTGGGTGTTGGCAGATGGCAGTCCTTCCTCTTCCAGGATGCCCAAACTCCATGGAAAATATTAGCTCTTAGTAAGCCTTGCTCTAAAAGCAAACTACACATTTATCTGAAACCTTGCTAAATAAGTTGGACTTGATGGCCCTTCCGTCTATGATTCTGTTTCAAAGAGAAAATATTGTTTCCTTTGCTCAGTGTGCAAATGTAACTTTATTTCTTTTATTTTTCTTTAGGCACAGGATCGAACATTCTTTCTGCTCTGCAGGATTTGTTCTGGCTCTTGAAATCCAAAGTAGAGAAACAACTCCAAATCATCTCTGTGCTGCAATGGGTTCTCACTTTCCTTATTATGGGTAACACCTTTTGGCCTAGAGCAAAGGAGTTTTGGCTGTAATTCTGGAAGAATTTTAACTTTTACATAGGCATTAATTGCTAGATGTGTACTGCAGCAGTATAGTTCCTGAGGTGCATAAATATTGTAAACCAATTGCACTGATATTTTCAACTATAAATTACTTTTCCTGGCTCTAGAAAATCATAAGAGCTGTGGAAAGACTGACCGATGTTTAGCTTGTGGCTGCTTCTACTGTGCAAATGAGGCTGAAACAAATGGAAATGTCTTACTTGGCTCACTCATGGGAATAACCACAGAGATTTCTCAGAAGCAGCTGGTAACTGATGCAAGTGATTGCAGCAGGAATGCCTTCCTCTTGGCTTGGCCTCCTTCCAGGAGGTGCCAGAGATGGGCAAGAACTGTTTGTGTTAAACCAGTAAAAGAGTAAAGCCTGTTTATCCCTGGTTATTTGGATTATGTGAAACCTCAGGCTGCTCTGCTCCATTGGATTGTTAATAATTAAACTGGGGAATGACTGCTCTCAGCATGTCTCACTCTACTTTCCCAATTCAGTTTGTGCTAAAATGACAGTGTAATTTGTGGGTGGTATCCTTGGTACCCTGATGGGATGGCTGATGTAGAGCTTGTGTAACCTGTGGAAGATGTGTGTAGCTGTGCGGGGAAAAAAAAAAAAAAATCAACAACCCTTTGTGTGGGCCACAAAGAAATCTTGGTGCTCATCAGATCTGATGAAGCAGCTGCCCTGCCTGGAGACATAAGAGATGCTTGCATGCACCATTAAGAGGAGACTGAGGTTTTCCAGAGCTCTAGAGGAAGCTGCCTCAGCCCTACAATAAGGGGTTTTTAGCCAAATCCAATCTGATTGAGGATTAATGACAGCAGACTGAGACTAAGATTTCAGCACAGAAGAGTCAAAAGGCAGGGGGTGTAAATAGAGACCAAAACCTGATGCAACCTTGTTTTCTTCTCTCTTGCACCTCTTCAGGTATTGCTTGCACTTTAATCCTCATGTACATACTGTGCACAGATTGCTGGGCGATTGCTGCTCTATATTTAGCCTGGCTGGTATTTGACTGGAATACACCAAAGAAAGGTAAATATTGCAGAACAGATCCTTGTTGTTAAAGTGTCCCTATCTCCATATTTGGACAAAGAAGCACTTACTTGTAATGGATGACTTCCCTTCTTAGTGGGACTTGGCTTGAATCACTAACCAAAAGCATTATTCAGTGAAACATTTTAATGTCAGGCCTCATTGAGCATTGACTGCAGGTTTCATTGATACTGAGGGAAATGCAAAATTAACACTCACTACTATTATGCCATTTCTGGCTTTTACTAACATGTTTATAAGGCATAAGTTCTTTCTGTAGTTCAGAAAGATTTAAAGATTCAAGAGCTTTCTGTCCTCCAGCTTTTGCAAGGTTCAGATTGTAATGTGATTAAGATGTGGGTCCTCTGTGGAGTCAGTCTTGCTTCAAATTAAGCAGAAGACTTTATTTCAGAAAAAAAAAAACCAAACAAAAACAAACAAACAAAAAAAACCCAACACCAAAAAACCCAAACAGAAAGCTGTAGAAGCTAGCTCTGGGAAACAGCAGTGATAACAAGATTTGGCAACTACTTTTATAGCCAGATGAGCACAGTTCTCCCTTGCTTCAAGATGACTGAAATCATCCAGGATTTTGGCCTTTCCCAAAGGTTGAATCTGAGTGTTTCTAGCTTGAATTGTAGAGTTGTCTGCCATGAATTTGCAGTCAGGCCTTAATTTGCTTGAAGTACCTTGTATCCCAGAGTGTGCACTGATTTCATTGAATGATGCAGGCGTCCCACTTGGAGGAATCAAAGTTTTGATTCTTCTAGTGAGACAGCAAACACTGGAGTCCTTCAGGCTTTTTGATGGACAGCCATGTGGAAAGAGCTTTAAAAACATGATTAATTTTTCTCAACAGGGGGAAGAAGATCCCAGTGGGTGAGAAATTGGGCTATATGGAGGTACTTCAGGGATTATTTTCCAATAAGAGTAAGTAAAAGTTGAATTTTATAGCCTGGCATTTAACTGCTTTAGTGTCTTGTACTGGCAGTAGTCTATCTGTGATACTGAACTGTAAGCAGGACATGGCTCAGTTACCATTGCCATACTACTGCTTGTGGCAGCTGCGGTTAGAAAATCTGGAATGTCTCACCGGTGGTGGCACTGTGATTGCCAGAAGCTGCTGTTTCTAGTGATCTTACCAGATTCCTGGAGGCAATCTGCAATCTTGTTCATCTCTCCGGCTTCTGGAGACACTGGCACAGGTTGTCACAACCAGTGGTGGCTGCCTCATCACTCAAAGCGTTCAAAGCCAGGCTAGGTGGGGCTTGGAGCAGCCTGGTCTAGTGGAAAGTGTCCCTGCCCGTAGGAGGGAATTGGAACTGGATGATCTTTAAGGTTCCTTCCAATGCAAATAACTGTGATTCTCTTCAGTGCTGCAGCAGTCCTGTGTAGTGCCTGACCCTAACACTGTTCCCCTCTCATAAATCATAAAATCTAGTTCAGTTTTTCCTTGTTTTCCAGTAACACTTGTGCTCTGGAATGTATTGGGCCAGAATATCTGGGATCTCTGTCCACCAGAAGTCTTAACATGTCACAGAGAACAGTGAAATTTGTCCTTGAGTCTATTTGCTTTGGAGCAGTGGGTTTTCCAGCAGTGGGAACAGCTTCAGTTCTCCAGCTTGTAACTTGCTCACCACATACCTGTATTTTTCCTGGTGGTTCAGGCATGTTGCAGAAAGAAGACAAGGCTGCCAGACTGCTCTGGAACTGCAGAATTAGCTGGATGACTTGGAAGGGTGCAGGGTCAAATTCAGCTAGGAGAGAACTCGATCCTCTTTGGAAGGGCATAGAGCTGAAAGGACTATTATGTAAGGTTGTTGGCAAGTTTTACTCAGCTTGAGTATGAGGGAGGGACCTTGATATGGCTTTTGAGTTACCTATCCCCAAGATAGTCCAGCCTCAGAAAGGAACAGGGAATCCAATTCCAGCAGGATGCCAAAGCGGCTTAGACTGGATTCTTCCTTTGCAAAGTCACTTGAACTCTCAGGGTGCCAGAATGTGCTGATGGTGAGCAAGCCTTTTGTTGTACTCTTAGAAACATAGAACCATTTAGGTTGGAAAAGACCTTTAAGAGCAAGTCTGACCATTAGCACAGCACTGCCAAGTTCACCATGAAACTTGCTGTTGTTAACAGGTAATTCTTGGCAAATCTAAGTGTACATGGAAAAATTCACTATGCCTGCACAGGCTGGAAGTAAGCCTGGGTCTCGTGGCTGACAGAACTGAGCAGGTGCTGCTGTTGAAGATGGGTCTCAGATGTTTTGTTCTAATACCAAGTCCTCAGTGCTACACTAAACACTGCTGCCTTGGGTATTGCTGAAATGGGCTCTGTTATGCTGGGACTTGATTCCAAAGGGTCACCTGTAGCTCTGGTTCTGCTGTTCCATCATTCCTTTGATGGCACATTTATCTTTGTCTTCAAGAAAATAAGCCCTGGTCACATTCATTGTGGATATTAAAAGTTGGTCAAAGAGCTGGGTTAAGTGGGTTTAGAGATGGGATGGGGTGGATAAACTAAACTTTGCAGCAGTTTTGAAATAAATACTTGCTAGTTCACATATCCCATTTGTGAGAACTCTTTATGGGTGTAATTCCTTTGCCACTAAGGGGGAGGAGTTGTGCAAGGTTTATGAAGTCCACTGGTAATTCACATGCAAAGGGCAGAACAGGAGAGCTGACAGCTGGGAGATGACTCCTGCATGTGTTTTGGGGGAGCGGCCAGCTGGCTGCAGGGTTAGTAAAAGCTGCTACAGTGATAGAGAGGTGCTAGAGGCAGTTTTCTGCAGTTTGGGACTGACACATGAATTATGCATTAGCATGAATAATATCTCTGGATATTAGGAATGGTACCAAGAACCAGAATGCTTTGGGCTTGCTAAGAGCATGGGAGCTCCTGGGTTACCTGTTCTTGGCCAAAAGGGAGACATGTCTACAGAGGATCACTTGTTTAGTTGTTCTCTGCAAAAATCCCTTTTACTGGATCCTGATCTGTGTAATGGCTCAGTAGGGCTTGGTTTGTGTCCCAGGCTTGTGGTTTGTCGTGGCAGTCCTCTGCTGCATCTCATCCTGTGCCATGTGTCTGCTGGGCACTTCAAGGACAGCTCACACCAGTGACAGTCACACTTGTGGCACTTGTAATGCTGAACTTGCCTCCAGTAAAGTCTCCATATAGAGCTGTGGTAGCTGCATTCATACCTGCATAGGTACAAGCTCTGTTGGGCTATCAGTTCAGATTTAATTCATAGAATCAAGTACAGTTAGAAGGGATCTTAAAGTTCATTTCATTCCACCTCTCTGCCACGGTCTGGCAGCCATTAGACCAGATTGCTTCAAGCCCAGTGTAGCCTGGCCTTGAACACTTCCAGGGGTGGGGCAGCTACAGCTTTTTTGGGAAACCTGTGCCAGGGCCTCACCACCCTCACAGGGAAGAATTTCTTCCTATTTGGCTTACTGTATTAGAGCAACTGCTTGAGAATCAAGCTCTGCTCTGATGTTTGTGCTGATTAGGCTGGTCTCACTGGAGTCAGCACTGCCTCCCAGCCTGAAACACCAGGACTACAGTACCCATACCTGGAGATATGAGGTCATGTTTTGTAATACCAGGTGGATTTGGAAAGCAGCCTGAATCTGGATCAGTTACTCAGCATGAGCTGTGGTTGGCCACATTCTCTGGGACTTCATGCAGCTGCTGTGATAGTAATAAGCTATTTTAGGGCACTAGAAACTTAAGTTTGTCTGCTGTTTAATGGCTGGCCTTGTAAATAGTGTTTTAAGCTAAGCAGTGCATGAAGCAGCTGAGAAATGTTCCAGTGTACTGAGTTCTGGACCTGAAGTGACAGCCCCAACCCCTGCAGGTGTATGCATGGGGCTGGACTGGAGCAGACATCTGCATACACCATCTCCATTTCATGCTGTTGATCCCAGCACCCTCCTAAGCATATACTGCTGATCTGAGGATATAATGCTGGGAGTGCCAGCATGATCTAAAGGTTTTGTGTGGGTAAAGAAGCTGCCACCTGACCATGTGAACATCTCCATGTGCAATATGACTCCAGGCAGCCAGGGCATCAGACCTTCGTCAGACTGTGAGCACTTCAGGTGTGTGCAGAGAATCTGCTTCACTGCAGCAGGAGAGTAGGCATCTGGCCAGAGCAGGAATTGCTGCCAAAAGTATCCATTTTTTTTTTTTTTTTTAAATTCCCTCAATTTGTCTTGTATTCTGTGTTCTGGCTAGCTTCCTGGCAAAGCTCCTCCTTAATTGTTGTACATGAGTTATGGAATGGGCATAGAAGGGTTTGATTGCTATGTCCTAACCTAGTGTAGTGGAAGGCATTCCAGCCCATGACAGCTGGTTAGAACTAGCTGAGCTTTAATGTCCCTTCCAACCCAAGCCATTCTGTGAGTTTGTGACATATACAATACTGGGAGCCTGGTGGGCAGTCTTCTGGTCCTGGCTTGCACTGCTGGGAATGTAAGATAATTTCTTCCATATGTTGTTGGGTGTGATGTGGCCTATGTGCAGTTCTTGGGTTGTTTTGCAAGCTTACATGTTCATGAGACCTGCTGCTTGGCTCCTGCAGGATGAGCTCTGGTTTTCTGCTCTCTGCATGCTTCCATAGTCAGTGCTGCTCAGCTCCCACCCAAACAACTGATTTTTTTTTTTTCCTACTCTTTGGCACCTGGTGCTGAGCAGCAGTGGTTCTGCAGTTCCCTTTCTCCACTACTGAATATGCCACTGTTCCTAAAAATATAATTGGCAATATGGTTCTTTAACTGTATCTGGCACTTGATAATATTCAACTAACACTCGTTTTCTTTGCACTATAGCATTGGCTTACTGCTTCTATAGGTTGGCTTAGTTCTGTGTAAAGAAATGTTATTATTAAACAGGTGGATGGACTTTGCTCCCAGAGAAACAGGTTTGGTCTCTAACAGCAGGTGGGAACAGATGTGTTAGTGCAAGGGAGTGAAGGTTCAGCTTCACTCCCAGTACTGATTGTCTGGCTGAGATGCAGCAGGGATGTGCTGACTCTACCTCATCATGGGAGCAACAAGGCTCCAGAGAGCTGTGTGGGACAGGAGAAGACCTTGAAGGCAAAAGAAAAAACTAGTTAGAGGTTCAGAACAGAGTTGCAATAGTGTTGTTCAGTGATAGCTACAGCAATTCCTTGGGGCAACCTATCACTATAGGACATGCAGTGAATGACATGCACACGTCAAGTCATCAGGGCAAGAAAGAAGGAAGTTTATTTTGCTACTTCAGTTTATATAGGTTTTGGACAATGACCAGGGATTGGAGGATGAAGGTTGCCACCTCTCCAGCCACACTGGTCAAACTAGAAGTCCATCAAATTTCTCCTCCTCAAGAGAGGAATGTCAACAAGAAAAAGACAGTTACATAAACAATACTTTGTTTACATGAAAATGCGTGAGAAACTCTATTTACAAAAATGTAAGTATTCAGAAGGCTAAACAGAACAGGGCAACAGCAACCTAATAACACTGTTTGCTTTTCAAGGGGAGGGATTCAAAAAACTCACAGTGAGTGATCAGTGTCCTGAGGAGAGGCATGGAATCATAGAATGGTTTGAGCTGAAAAGGACCTTTAAATGCATTCCAAAGCCCCATCTTGTGCACTTCAGTGCCTACACTTGTGCATGAGTCTAGAAATATATGATTTATACTACTTCAAAAATTCCTGCTTTTAGATTAAATTTAGGGAGAGTTAAAAGTATTGGCAGGTCAGACTCTTCCTGGGCTGAGTTTGTGCATTAGCAGATTCAAGACTTCCACTTGCAGAGAAGTGCAACCTATCTGATGTCTGTTGGTCTTAGGTTCCCTGGCTTGACTTGGGTGGAAGATCACATAGAATCACTAAGGCTGGAAAAGACCTTGAAGATTGAGTCCAACTATTCCAGTGCCTTTTGGGTAATTTTTTCCTAATACCTAATCTAAACCTCCCTTGGTTGACACAGCTACTTGAGGCTGTGTCCTCTTGTTCTGCCATTCTCTTGTTCAGAGAATAGACTGACCCTCACCTGCACCTTTCATGTTTACCTTCTGTGAGCCCCTGTGTTGTGGGACAGTTGTAGAGGGCAGTGGCAGCCTGCATGGGACAAACAGGGGAAAAAGCACATATGTATGAATACCAGGCTAAACCTCAGCCCTTCTCCTGTGCTGTTGGTTAGCTGGATCCCTGCATACCCCTTGCTCAGCAGTGGTGTGAGTGATTGATTGTCATGGGTATTGCCAACCCTATGGCTCCATAACAGGAGCTCTTGGAAAACAGTCACAGCAATAAGGCTGCAACTGGCTGGGGCTCCTATGAGGTATCTAAGCAATGGGCTCCACTGGGATGTGGATGTCCTTGCATGTGGTGGAGGGGCTGGGGTAGGAGAACAGCATGTCTTCCATATGTGTGGCTCTGCCAAACTCAACACGCAGATGCCTTGTGTTCCAGAATAACAAGGACAAACCCTCTTTCTGTTGTCTTTCCTATAAAAGGAAAGCACCTGCTATGCTTGGTGCAGGTGAGAGATGAGGCTTGGAAGCCATTAACTTGCTCTGACAGGAGCTTTAAGAAAGGAGTGTCTGCTGCTTGTCCAGCCAAACCACATGTCTGTATCTACCAGGCCTGTAGTAAAAAAGTCAGAATATTGTCTAGGTTGGAAAAGTCCCCTAAGATCATCAAGTCCACCCATTCTACCTGAAGTGGTAAGGCCACCACTAAGCCATGTGCCCAGGCACCACATCTGCAAAGCTTTTAACTCTGTCCAGGGATGGGGAGTCCACCACTGCCCTGAATAGCCTGTTGTAGAAGTCTCTACATCTGAGCAAGAACTGATAGATGGAGGGATTGCTTACCATATCATTACTTTTTTCCTGGAGATTGATTTTTCATCTTTAGTCTGTGATCCCTGTTTCTTGTAACTGATCAAGGGGACAGCCCTTCTACCCAGGGAAGTGAAAACAAAGTCATCAACTAATTGGGAAAGAAGGAAAAGGGAATGAAAGCATGACTTGGTGCGATACAGGCAAGGGGATTCTGCAGAACTGTTGCAACACAAGCCTCTGTGCCCTCTTCCTGGAGCTCTACGTGATCTCAAAACCAGAGGAAATTGTGAGGAGGGCCGTTCAGCTTGTGGAACCTGCTGCTGCATCCCGCCTATATGACAGGTGCTATTTTAGATAGCACAGGAGCTGTAGCTTCATCTGGAGGCAAGGCGGCTGAGAACTGTGAGGAGGGAATCAAGTTTCTAAGTATGCTGTTTTAGTGTATCACAATGGAACTTCAACTCTCTGTAGCATGAGCCAACAGAATGAACTTGTGTAGTGCCAAAATACTTCTTGTCCAAGGTAGTGGGGTGGGTAATGTTGGTGTGACATCTTGGAAATCTGTGAAGTTTTTTTTCTTTTGGGAACTGGTACAGAGTGGCCTTTGCATATAGTTTGAGGGATGGAGTGCCAAAGCTTCAGCTTGTAGGTCTGAGAGCTCCTGGGGTGCTGCAGGTGGCAAAAAGTGGCACTGTTGCAGCCTGAAAAGAGTTGTTTAGGTTAGATATTAGAAAGAGATTATTGACTCTTAGGGTAGTGAGGTCCTGGCACAGGTTGTCCACAGAAGCTGTGGCTGCCCCATCCCTGGAAGTATTCAAGGCCAGGATGGACAGGGCTTGGAGTAACCTAGCCTAGAGGAAGGTGTCTCTGTCCACGGCAGAGGTTTGGAACTGGATGATCCTTAAGGTCTCTTCCTATGCCAACTATTCTAACATATGGAAAAAAAATTAAATTTGATCTCTATTTTTGTAGGATGATGCAGCAGCCCTGCTGTGTTTTGAGCTGTGTGCTTCCTCAGACTGCATGTGTACTGCCTGGGGAAGATGCTCTGACACACTGGATGCTGCTGCTACCTATAGCATCAAAACAGCCCCCTCTGGCAGTAGTGGTACCAGGGAGTGGGTTGTTCTGTGCTAGCTAAGACAGCCGTGGAGAGTCCATGCTGTTCAAACAGAGAAGCAAATGGTTAGGAATATTGCACAGCCTGAGAACTATATGATCACAATTCCTGCCCTGAAGGAATCAGAGATGGCTTGAGGTGTCTTGTTGCCCCTTTGGCAGGTAGGCCAGGGCAGAACCTTTTAAAAGGGGGAATAGTTTCCAGTGGTCACCACTCTTCTGGACATTTTCCCGCTTGGAAGGTGGCCAACAGGCCCATTAACTGGTTGGCTCTTTTTTTTCAGGCATTAAATGAACTTGCTTCTGCTATGAGACAGTGATGTTTGTTCTTTCCCCCTCATACTGGGATGTGAGCCACTAATGTGCTGAGAGAGGGCCTGGAAGGAGGTGTAGCTGTGGCTACAGGACTGAAGAACTTGGTTGGTTTGGGCAAGAGGTGTGTAAAAATTCCTTAGGAAGCAGTAGAGAAGCAAGAGGCCCAGGCTGCAGCAACCCATGCTCTATTCCTACTTGGCTGGCAGGCTTCTTGTGTCTGAGATCAGTGTGTTTATCCTACTGCCTCTGCTCTGGAAACTGAAGTCTAAATGGCTGCTCCTCCCAGAGCCTCTGAAATTGAGAAGAGCCCATACATGAGCTCTTTAGGCTGTTCTCCATGCTGGAAAGAGAGACAAAACCTGGGGGATATTACATTTTTTGCTTCTCCCATTTTTATTTACTACCTGAAAATATCCATCTTCAATTGACCTCTTTTTTTCTTTCCTAGCTGGTTAAAACCCACAATCTGCTGACCACCAGGAATTACATTTTTGGGTACCATCCACATGGCATCATGGGCTTGGGTGCCTTTTGCAACTTCAGCACAGAGGCCACAGGTGTCGGCCAGAAATTCCCTGGGATCCGACCATACCTTGCTACCCTGGCTGGGAACTTCAGGATGCCCATATTGAGGGACTACTTAATGTCTGGTGGTAAGCGCAATCACCCTGTGCCATTTCTGCTCATGCTCTTGGCTCTGAGCTGTCTTCACCTCTTTCAAGTGAAAAGCTGTGTCGGAAGCTCACATAACCACTTCCTGCTGGTAGCATCACCCAAACATTGCTTTCATATAGTTGTCAAGAGGAAGCTGTGAATAAATCTGAAAAATCCTGTCCGGTGGAAGGTGTCCCTGTCCAGGGTTGGAACTGGATATTCTTTAAGGTCCGTTCCAGCCCAAACTGTTCTGTGATTCTGTGAATGTGACTAGTTTGGGCTGTAGGACTGCTGCTCCTCTGTGTTCATCCTGAACTCTAGGTTACTCTTGTCCAAAAGCATAGTAAAGATATCTGACAACTGTAGTTGTGGAAGGTGGAGACATGGAACCAAGTTGTCCTAGTTGTTGTGAGAAGGTACAGGAAGAAATTGCTGACTGAAAATACTGAATAACCATGGCCAGCTCAGCTCCTGGGCTCACTACCACATGATTTGTCACACATCTGTGTTTCGTGGTGGTGGTGGATGCTGTCTCCACCCACTCCCACTGCTGGTGCCTGCCAGGTGTAAAAGGGTCTGAAGTATTGCATGATACCAGCTGTTCAGAGAGTCCCTTCCCTGAATGTATTCCTGTAGATGGATCACACAGATTATGCAGTGGTGTAAGTGTGCTGAATGACATTAATAGGACTATTGTAATGGAGTCCAGGATTTTAATACTGGAGGGCTTATAAGTTTTAACTAGGAAGAGGAAGCAGTGTTTAAAATTCCAATAAAGTGTTCTTGCATGGCCTGAGCTTCTTTTTTTAGAGTGAGGACACCTGTCATTTAGATAGAGGTGAGGGAGTAACAAAGACTGAATTGAACAATCCTGTAACTTGTTTGCTGTTTCTGGAACTGATTCATCAATAAATGACTTTAAAACAGGTATCTTAATAAGTACCATGGCTGGGAAGACGATAAGGAGTAACTGTACCTGGCTGATTTATTGGAATAGACTATTTCTGAGATTACTGTCTTAATTGAGGGAGAGAAAAACTACCGATCTGGTGCAGAAAAGGTGTTTGTCCCCTATCTAGAAAGGGCAGTATCTCAAACTGGTTTTTATCTTCCTGTACTGATCTTAGTTGGTGTGTGAAGTCTATAATTTGGGAATTCACAGGAGAGCAGCATATAAGAAGTTGGAATCTGCTTTCCAGTCTGTCACATGTGTAAATTTAGTTGTGTTGCTTAAGTTTCCACGCAGCCTTTTTATTTTAAAAAACCATCTTCAATCTGTTCAGTGTGACTGGCAGACAAGTCTTGTGGCCAGCCAAAGCTGCTTTCTCCTTTTTGGAAGGAATGTGGGAGTAGGTTTTAGCAACATCATTGCTGACTTGGTTATCCCTGAACATTGTGCTTAAACCAGAGGAAAATTTTGCTTAAATTATCCTCTGTTCCTACGACCTAAGCATGACTACAGGTGTGATGAAGTTAACCTTCTGAAAGCCATAATTTGTCTTCACTTTCCTATGCTAGAACTAAAGGATGCTGATACAAAGGCCTTAACATCACTTGGAAAGTGATAATTCCCTCAATCCTTTTTTTTGTGGATGAGCCACTTACAGGTGGAATTATAACAAATCTTGACACTGTAGCAATACACGTTGTTGGTTTACAGCTAGTAGGAATTCCTAATTTTACAGCCTACTAGGACTTAAGGTACAGCAGGGATTCTAGAAGCCATGAGGGGATGACCAGAAAACCCTACAGACTGTGTGAATGTATCAAAGAGCAGAATTTATCTATTGCCACTTTTCTCCATGTCTCATTGCAATTTCTGAAGGAACTATTTGGTGCTATGAGCAGCAGTAATCTCCTCCTGCTAACTGTGAAAGAGCTGAACATAAATCTGTTGCGAGGCCAGCGTAGCCAGCATGAGCCTTGGTGTGGAGAATGGGTGAAAGTTGAAAGTTTGAGCATTGATCATAGCTTGAGCCTTTCAGAGGAAAAACAGAGAGATGTAGCTGTGCTGAAGGAAACTAATTCTTCATCCTCAATTCAGCTGATCTATCTCAAGTGTGGTCTGCTCTGTTCTTATCTGGAACTGAGATAGGTGATGACCCTGATGCCCAGATAGACATCATGGCTGGCAGACTTATCCTGTCTAAGTCCCCAGGACCTCTTCATCATTTAGTTCTTGGCTCAAGCAATTAATACCATGAGTATTAATTGGGCAATGACCTAAAGTACTCAGATCAGATGTGTTGTGTTGTGGGAACATAAGTGATGGCATCCCACTTCTCCTTGGCTTATTCAGGCCAAAAAACTGAGGTATGAGCAAGCTTGGACACGAATTGTAGGATAAAAGCAAGAGTTTAAAGAGCAGATAATCAAATTTCTTCACATTTTTAAAGCAATTGTTGCCTTAAGGCAAAGGCTAAGACAGAGGCTAGACCGAGTTATAATAATAAGGTGAACATTTATTAAAGGCCTTCAAGGCCACACCCTGGCAGCCACAGCAGTGGCCCGGCCCGGATGGCTCCGAGATGGAAGCAAAAGAGGGATACCCCCCATCCATTGTCCAATCAACAATTCCAAATCACGATGTTTCATCCTTCCAGCTGGTCTCTTTCCTTTCACATTGTTTATCTTCAGGGCCTGGAGCTCAAAGAGAGTGTCCTTGAAGAAAGTGAGGCTCCTGCTAAAACCAAAACTGCCCTGCCCCCATCACCCT
>VZUI01059851.1:0-12986 GCA_013401135.1 Cettia cetti | reverse complement strand
CTGAGCCCAGTGCAGATAAATCCCTGAGCCCGGTGGAGATAAATCCCTGAGCCCAGTGCAGATAAATCCCTGAGCCCGGTGCAGATAAATCCCTGAGCCCGGTGCAGATAAATCCCTGAGCCCGGTGGAGATAAATCCCTGAGCCTGGTGCAGATAAATCCCTGAGCCCAGTGCAGATAAATCCCTCAGCCCGTTATCAGTGACCACCTCATCCCCAGGCCAGGCCGGGCCGGACCGTGCCCTTCCTCCCTGGCAGGGAGCACCCTGGGGTGTCCTGGCTGGCACAGGCAGAGACCAGGAGAAGAGAAAACCAGGAACCCTCCTTGTCCATCTGGGCACTCAGACTTTGCCCTCTTATCAGCAGGCTGTTATCAGTTATGGCTTTCCCACAGCACAGCACTGCAGGCGGTGCCAGAGCTCCGGGAAGCGTCTGCCCTGAGGGCACTGAGGGCTTGTGGCCCCCCCAGGCTGGGCAGCTCCCCCCGGGTGACACCCCAGGCCGTGCCAGCCCCTCACCTTGATGTTCCCGTTGGCATCCAGCAGGATGTTCTCCAGCTTCAGGTCTCGGTGCACGATCCCGTTCTGCGGGGAAGAGCCGGGGTTAATTCCCCGAGGCTTTGGCACACGGGAGGGAGGGAGGTCACTGCCGGTCACAGCAGTGACAATGCAGGTGTGGCTCCTGGGATGGGTTGCCCAGCACCAGGTGTGGCCCCAGGGATGGGTGGCCCAGCTCGGGTGGCACCAGCTTGGCAGCAGGAGCAGGGAGGGGCCGGCAGCAGGTGCCACCCTGGGCTTTGTCACCGTCCCCATGGTGCCAGCCCCACCAGGGCACAGCTGCTGCTCAGCCAGGGCAGCCCCCCACCCACCTTGGGGTCAGCAGCTGCCACCCCTGCTCCCACCGAGGGCTGAGACCCTGGAGCATCCTCCAGGGAGACCCTCGGGCTGGAGGGTCCTGCCAGGGCACCATCCCCAGCCCAGGAGGGTCCTGTCCTGCCAGGGCACTATCCCCAGCCCCAGGAGGGTCCTGCCAGGGCACCATCCCCAGCCCAGGAGGGTCCTGCAGCTTCACATTCCCGTGGGGAACAGGACGGGTGACCCAGGGCTTGGCTTCCAGCCCCAGGGCGGCCCTGGGCGTCTCCGTGTGCTGGGCTGGGACAGGAGGTGACAGCTCCAGGCCGGGTTTGTCACCCCCACAGGGCACAGCCAGGGCCAGGAGCTCCCAAAAGCTGCCGGGGCACTGCCACACCCACACAGGACCAGCCCTGCTGCTGGGAACGTGCAGAGCCACGAGCTCCTCAGCTCCCCACGGCTCCAAACCTGCTCTGCTGAGGGGCTGAGAGCTCAGGGCCCATCCAGCCTCTGTCCCACTGGGAAATCATTGGGATGGGAGCTCAGGGCCCATCCAGCCTCTGTCCCACTGGGAAATCATTGGGATGAGAGCTCAGGGCCCATCCAGCCTCTGTCCCACTGGGAAATCATTGGGATGGGAGCTCAGGAGCCCATCCAGCCTCTGTCCCAGCAGCAAATCATTGGGATGGGAGCTCAGGGCCCATCCAGCCTCTGTCCCAGCAGGAACCCCCAGAAGCTGGTGCCAGCCCACCTTGTGGCAGTAGTAGACGGCGGACACGACCTGGCGGAAGAAGTGCCGCGCCTCGTGCTCGGCCAGGCGCTGCCGCTCGCTGATGTAATCGTACAGGTCGCCCTTGCTGGCGTACTCCATCACAATGACGATCTTGCTGCTGTTCTCAAACACTGCGGGGCACAGGAAAGGGTTAAATGGATCCGGGGAGCTGTGGGGATTCTCGTTAGGACACTCCTGGTAATGAGCCTTGATTGACCTGAGCCTGCCCACCCTGATCCCTGCCCACCCCGATCCCTGCCCATCCTGATTCCTGCAAACCCCAATTCCTGCAAACCCCAATCCCTGTCCACCCCGATCCCTGCCCACCCCGATCCCTGCCCTCAGCCTTGGGCTAAAGGGGGACCTGCAAGTCAGGGGGAGCCACCAGAGCTGCCACCCACTGTCACCCCAGTGCCACCAGCACTGCTGGCTCAGCAGCTCTGCCACCACCGTGGCTCAGCCACCACCAGTGCTCTGTCACCACAGTGGCACTGCCACCACCAAGGCTCTGTCACCACAGTGGCACTGCCACCACAGAGACTCTGTTACCACCAATGCTGTCACCACAGTGGCACTGCCGCCGCCAAGGCTCTGCCACCACAGTGGCACTGTCACCACAGAGGCTCTGCCACCACTGTGGCGCTGTCACCACCAAGGTGCCTACACAAAGGCTCTGCCACCACCAGCTCTGTCACCACAGCACCTCTGCCACCACCAAGGCTGTGCCACCACCGAGGCTGTGCCACACCGAGGTGTCCCAGGCGTGCAGCTCTTTGCTGGACCCCCGGCGAGGGGAAGGTGACAGCGCTGGCACAGCCCGGTGACCTTCCTGCCCGTTCCCCCTGCTCCCCAAAACGGCTCTGCCCGGGGCCGAGCGCCGGAGCCTTCCCTTCCTGCCTGCAGAAGGCTGTTCGTGCTCGCAGCCGCGGTGTGAGTGTGAGTCAGCGCTCGCAAAGCCCGCGGAGGAGCTGCCAGCCCGCTGCCTTTGTTTGGAGGACAAAAGGGCTCCGGAGCCCTCAGGAGCGGGGGCAGAGGCAGCCCCAGGGGCACGGCAGCCTCCGGCCCAAGGACGCGGTGTCTGCCCAGCCTGACCCGCCTGATTCGGGCTGAGCCCGGTGCTGGTTGCACCCGGGGGTTTCTCTGGGGTTATCCCAACCCCCGGCAGCACAGCCCTGCCCTGGCCATAAAGCCAAGCCCGGCAGCTCCAGGAGCGCTCCCAGCGCGCTGTGCTTGGGCTTTCCAGTGCCTCGGGGAATGAGGATCTCCAGCACTGAGATTAAATCCTGCCCCGGGCTCAGAGAGATTCCAAATTCTCCGGGATGAGCGTCCGCACTCAGCCCCTGCTCCCCTGCCCAGCCCAGCTCAGCCTCCCTCGGCAGATTAAATCCTGCCCCGGGCTCAGAGAGATTCCAAATTCTCCCAGCCACGCTCAGCCCCTGCTCCCCAACCCAGCTCAGCCTCCCTCGGCAGCCCCAGCTTCCAAAATCCACCTTTGGAGCCGCACTCCCCGTCTGGGAGCGAGGGCGGGACAGGAAGGGCGATTTCTGGAGCAGGTATTTCCCCTCGCCAGGGAAAACACAACCCGGGAGCACCTGCACGCCCTGTGAGCCACCAGGACCGGGGCCAGGTCCTGGAAGGGAGGAGAGGACCCGGCCACACCCACCCCGAGACCCCCCCGGGACCCAGCCCGCTCCCCAGGCTCCGGTCACGGATGCAGCTGGAAGAGGGAAGGGAAAGGAGGCCTCACCTTCGTGCACGGCGATTATGTGGGGGTGGTTGAGGGAGGACATGATCTCAATCTCCCTCCGGATGTGGACAAGGTCCTGCTCATCCTTGATTTTGTCCTTCCGGATGGATTTGATGGCCACCTGTGGGCGAGCACAGAGGGGGCTGTCAATTCCCAAAGGAAGAAATTCCTCCCTCCCAAAAAAATCCCCACGAGCTCCGTGGAAACAGCTCCCAGAAACGCGGATTTTATCCATTTCAGGTTTATTCTTCCCAAGTCCTGCTGCTGCACGCCAGGGAGAAGCTCACACCCGTGACAGCTCCTCATTTTTGGGGGGCTCGAGCCTCCTCCCCGGTAGCACAGCTGAATTTTGGGGCTCCCCCTCAGGAAACACAGCCCTGCTCCTGATTTTTGGGGCTCCCCAAGCCTTGTCTTGCAGGTAGCACAGCTCTGCTCCCAATTTTTGGGGTCTGAGTCTCCCCCAGATAGCACAGCCCTGATTTTTGGGGGGTCTGAGCCTCCCCCTGGGTAGCACAGCCCTGATTTTTGGGGGTCTGAGCCTCCCCCAGGCAGCACAGCCCTGATTTTTGGGGGTCTGAGCCTCCCCCAGGCAGCACAGCCCTGATTTTTGGGGTTCTCCAAGATCCCCCATCAGGCAGCACAGCCCCGATTTTTGGGGGTCTGAGCCTCCCCGGTTTTTGGGCTCTGCAGGGATGGAGTCCCCGCTGGAGCACGGCCAGCAGCAGCAATGACTCAGGAGACAACCACAACAACAACAAACAACCGCCAGTTCCTGGAGTCAGCAAAAGGGGAAAAAAAAAATCCACAATAAAAAACAACAGCAACCCCCACACCTCGGGCTTTGTTCGCCTCTCCAACACTTTATTTCCAGGAGTAAGAGAAAGTTTGGATGGAAAAGCAGATCCCTCCTGGGAGCTGGAGTTTTCCAGCCTTTCCTTCGCCTTTTCCTCTAGGAGGAGATTGAAAAGGGAGGAGAAAAGAGGAGTAAGAATAGACCCTTCTAATCCCCTTTCAAAGGGGCTGCGGGCACACAAAGCGCTCCCAGGGCTGAATTTACAACTGAATCCAACAGAACCTTTTATTTTTTTTTGGTTTTTTGGGTTTTTTTTTCTTCTTTTCCCCTCCCAGACAAGAATGCGGAACAGTTTTAATCCCGTCAAGGGACCCTCGCTCCGGTCTCCCAGCAACGGGGAGAGGGGCCAGGGACCCCCGCGGGCCCCGGAGGTGTGGGGGGATGCTCAGCCCCGCTCCCGGGGGTTTGGGCTCCCCAAAGCCCGGCCCAGCAGCAGCCAAGTTTTGCTAAGCCAGGTCTGAGGCACCCACGGGAGGCAGCAGGAGCTGAACCAGCGAGACCCCAGCAGGGAGAAGCCTCTGAAGGGGGCTCAGGTGGGCACCTGAACTCCCTTTTTTGGCCCCAAACACCATTTTGGTGGCCCAAACCCCACTTTTGTGGCCCCAAACCCCACTTTTTTGGCCCCAAACCCCATTTTTGTGGCCCAAACCCCACTTTTGTGGCCCCAAACCCCACTTTTGTGGCCCCAAGCCCCACTTTTGTGACCTCAAACCCCACTTTTGTGGCCCCAAACCCCACTTTTGTGGCCCCAAACCCCACTTTTGTGGCCTCAAACCCCACTTTTGTGGCCCCAAACCCCACTTTTGTGGCCCCAAATCACACTTTTGTGGCCACAAACCCCACTTTTGTGGCACCCAACCACCTCAGGCAGCACCAGCCAGGGCAGGAATTGCTCCTGGAGGATCCAGCACGTGTGGGAGCAGAGGGACTCTGGCCAGGAGAAGTTCAATAACCCCGGCCCAAGTTCCTGGATAAAGCAATACCAAAAGTGTTTAAACGTTTCTGGGAAGCCCAGCCAGGTTTTCATTCTCCTGACCTTTGTTTGGCAGGTTAAATTTTAACAATTTTATTTTTTTTCTCTGCTGCCACAGTTACCTGACCCTTGCAGAGCCTTCCTGCAGCCAGCCAAGCCTCCCAAATCCCTGACACCCAGCCCAGCAGCCTCAGCCTCTTGGGGCCAAAAATTCAGAGAATTTTGAGCTTTTCCAGAGGTTCACACCCCCAAAATTCTGAGCCAGGGCTCAGGGCAAGAACCACAATCCGTAAAGAGACGAAGCAGCTCCAGGAGATGCCCCTGGAGCCCCAGTGATCCCAAAATCGGTGACCCCCGGGCAGAGGAGCCCTCCCGTCCTCCCCAGGGGGGCCAAGCTGCTGCTTTGCTCCCAAATTTCCCTGCCCGAGGGGGACAGGAGCAGAGGATGCCCCTGGGGACAGGAAAGGCCACCTGGGGCTGGGGACAGCAGCCTCGGGGACAGGCAGGGCCACCTGGGGCTGGGGACAGCAGCCTCGGGGACAGGCAGGGCCACCTGGGGCTGGGGACAGCAGCCTCGGGGACAGGCAGGGCCACCTGGGGCAGGGAGAGGGCCCAGAAATCCCTCTGGAGCCTCCCTGGGAGCGCTTTCCAAGTCAAAAAAGGCTTTGACTTGCAAGTTTTTGGGGGCAGAACTGGTATTTTCAGCAGCTGCTGAAAGATGCATGAAGCTCAAAGCCGGGGCAGAGCTTCAGAAGCCGTTCCAGGCTGCAGGGGCAGCGTTGGGTGCTGCTGAAATACGGATTTTAATCCAGCCTGGAGATCAAAAGAGGAGCTGGAACATTCCAGGTGCTGCCTTCTCCCGGTGCCACCCCCAAACGGGGGTTGTGACAGCCAGCAGAGCCCCACGGGAGGTCCCCGGGTGTGTTTGGCTTGGCTGAAGGCCAGGACTGGGAGCTGGGCTGGGAAAAACTCCAGGCAGGGAGGAAAAAAAAAAACCGAAAAAAAGAGCCTGGAGGCTGCCCTGCAAACAGGTGGGGAAAAAAAGGGAGGGGGGGAAAAAGAGAAGGAAAAAGAAAAAAAAATAGGGGAAAAATAAGGGAAGGGAAAAAATAAAGGGAAGGAAGAAAAAGGGAGGAGAAGGAAAGGGAAAAAGGAAGAAATAAAGGAAGGAAAAAAATAAAGGGAAGGAAGAAAAAGGAAGGAAAGGGAAAAAGGAAAAAAAAAAGGAAGGGGAAAGGAAGAAATAAAGAAGGGAAGAAAGGGAAGAAAAGGAAGGGAAGAAAAGGAAGAAAAGGAAGGGAAGGAAGAAAAAGAAGGGAAGAAAAGGAAGAAAAGGAAGAGAAGAGAGGGAAAGAAACAAGGGGGAAAAGAAAAGAAAAAAAAAAAAAGGAAAGAAACAAAAAGGAAGGGAAAAAAAAAAAAAAAGAAAGAAAGGAAAAACAACCTGCAACTCTCTCCCCACCTGAAACTGCAAGGATTTTTGTAAGGCTTGGGAAAGGCACTCAGCAGGAGCACCACTTCAGATAAAGGATTTCCAACAAGAAAAAAAAAAAAAAAAAAAGGATTTTTCCCAGACAAATAATTCATGGAAGTCCCAAAACATCCTCCAGCTGCAGGAGCCTGGAATTTCCTGTCACCTTCCAGGCAAATCAGCCTGCTCGGAGCGCAGGTATTTAAAATTCAGAGAGGAACAAGAAATGCGGGCGGTGGAAGGAGCTGGTTCCTCTGCCAGAGGCAGCTCCCGATCCCGATCCCGATCCCGATCCCGAGCCGGTTCCTCTGCCAGAGGCAGTTCCCGATTCCCCAGGGGCCGAATCCCCGCGGACCGAGCAGCTCCAGCCCTGCAGCCGCAGCATCCCCACGGGCCGTGCCCGCTCCCTGCCCTCCACCCGCGGCTTTGGGGGTGGGAACCGCTCCGGGGAAGGAGCAAAGAGCGGCCCGAGCCGGGATAAACCTGCGGCTTAAACCGGCCGGGAATGCTGAGCGCGCCGGGAGGGAATGTGTGGGAAGAGGAGAATTTGTGGGAAGAGGAGAATTTGTGGGAAGAGGAGAATTCGCGGGATTGAGCCTCCGGTTCCCGCACAGGCCGGGGGTGCTGCTGAGCGCAGCCCCGCGTTTGCTGCGGGCTCGGGGGTGAATTCGGATCGGATCAGAGCGATGCTGGAGCCCGTCCCGAGGGGCTCCCGCCGGGATCTGGGATTCCCGAGCCGCAGGTGCGGGCAGGGAGCGCGGCGCGGGGATCCCCGCAGCTCCCTGGGGGGAAGCGGCGCTTCCAGGCCCTGCTGCGCAGCGATCCGGGCCGATGGCAAGGGCAGAGCTGCTCGGATCTGATTTCATCGGGATTACACAAGGAAAGCTCGCGGGGTCCCCGTGGGGTGTCGCTGGTCCCACCTCACGCCCAGGGCCACTCTGCCACTCGCGGGTCCCCCCCCCGTGCTCAGCCCGGCGTGCCGGGGGCGGTTTGTGTCCCCGCCACCCCTCGGGGCCGGGAATTCCCGCCCGAGGCGGAATCCTTGCGATTCCCCCGGGGCCCGGGGGGGTCAATCCCCTTTTCCCTGTGGAGAGCTGAGCTGGGCTGAGCCGCAGCCGCTTTCCCCGGCCCGGGGGGTGAGGCGGGGTTTTGGAGAGCTCGGGGTGCCCCACACCGCGTGAGCGCCGGGCCGGGGTGAGAGGAAGGGGAAAACCCTCCAGACTCGAGCGGTGTTTGCTTTGGCGGCCGCGTCCCCGCCCGCTCCTTCCCCAGGAAGCGCCGCCGCGGTCAAGTGGGCGAGAGGAGCTGCGGCCCCCCGGGAGGAGCGGCCCGAGACCCCTCCGGGCACCCCCCGGCCCCGCTGAGCCCCCCCTGCGGCACGGGGCGCGGCCGGGGCTGCACCGAGCCCGTACCGGCTGCGGAGAGCCGGGGATGCAGCGGGGGATGCAGCGGGGGATGCAGCGGGGGATGCAGCGGGGGATGCAGCGGGGGATGCAGCGGGGGGATGCAGCGGGGGATGCAGCGGGGGGGGATGCAGAGGGGACAGATGCTCGGAGCGGGGGATGCTCGGGGGTCCGTGAAGATGAGCCGGGCGCGGGTTGGAGCGGGGAGCACCGGAGGGGATGCGGGAAGCGGGGGCAGCTCGGGGAACGCCGGAACACGGCGGGGACGCAGCGGGGACAGGGAGGGTCGCACCGGACCGGGGGACGCAGCGGGGACAGGGAGGGTCGCACCGGACTGGGGAGGCACCGGGGACGTCCGGGGGGATCCTTACCAGCTTCCCGGAGCGCTCCCGGGCTTTCTTCACCTTCCCGTAGGTGCCCTTGCCCAGCGTCTCCAGGAACTCGTAGCGGTGCTTGAGGTTGTGCTTGTGGTGGTGCCGCTTCACCGCCTGCTTCTTCATCAGCGGCCGCGGCGATCTGATCAGCCCCTCGGCCAGCGAGGCGGCCAGCGCAGAACCGGGGCCGGTCCCGGGCCCTGCCGCCCGCTCCATCCCGATCCTGATCCTGGTCCCGGCTCCGGCTCCGGCTCCGCCCGGCTCGGCACGGCACGGCACGGCCCAGCCCGGCTGATAAATGCGGCGGCCCCGCGGCCGCGCCCCCCCGCGCCCATTGGCGGCTCCGGGGCCGCCCCGCCCCGGGCTGGGACGGGATGGGGGGGCCGGGAGCGGGGATGGGGGGCCGGGAGCCGGGAGACCCCACGGGCAGCCCTGGGAGCGGGGAACCCGCGGGGAGGGGTCGGGGGGAGCCCCAAGGAGCAGCAGGCTGGGGGCACCCGAAAATTTGGGGTAAATTTGGGGTGTGGAAGGGGGGCAGAGGGAGTTTGGGACAAAAGAGAGGGGCAGGGGACAAAGGGGGGCACGGGGCGGGTTGCAGGGTGGGGGGAGATGGGGATTGTCCGGGGGGGGGTGCAGGAGAGGCTTCACCCAAAGTTTGGGAAGAGGAGCAGGCCCAGAGCACCGGGAGGGTTTGAGAAGGGCCTGGGGCTGCAGGACAAGGGACAACGGCTCCCAGGGACTGAGGACAGGGCCAGACGGGCTATGGGATGAAATTCCTCCTGGGAGGGGGCTGAGGGGCTGGCACAGAGCCCCTGGATCCCAGGCCAGGCTGGACACGGGGCTGGAGCAGCCTGGCACACGGGGAGGGGTCCCTGCCAGGCTGGGGTGGCCCTGGGTGGTGTTCAAGGTTCTTTCTGCCCCAAACCGTTCCATAACCCCACACTGTGGAGTGAACCCCAAAACTCCTCCCCCCGGGGGCAGGGGACACGCACAGCCAGGCGTGGTTTGCTGCCAGGAGTCCCAGCGCCCCCAAACCCAGGGGAAAAAGCAGAATTTAGGGCAAAATCAGGGCAAGGAGAGGCCTGGGCTGGCTCAGCCTGTCCCTGCTCTGCACAGGGCCCCTCCTGGCCACACGGCCCGGGAGGGAGGGGGGCGGGGATGGTTCTCCCGGGGGCAAACGGCTGCCGAGGCTCCCCAGGGCCATTCCCGGCTCCCTCAGCAGCACCTTCTCCCCGTGTGGTCTCCCTGCGGTAAATCTGCCTTTGCAGATATTAAAAGAATGCAATTATTTCCCAGAAGAGCCCCAACCAAGGGGCTTGCCCAGCCCTGGCTGTGTGAGGACACCGGATCGATGGCAGAGGGAGATAAGCGCGGCATTACTCACCCGGACCGGCATTTCCCCCCCCTCCCCTCCCCCGCAGCTCGGGCACAGCAGGGGGGTCCCAAATCCCCCCCAAGGGGTGACTGAGCCTCCTCTCCGCTGAGGTGACACGGAGGTGACAGAGAGGTGACACTGGCTGAGAGCCCTCTGTGCCTCGCTGTCAGGACGCAGCCAGGTGGGTGGCACTGTCCCCCGGCTGGTTTTGTCACCGGGGTGAGCTTAGAGAGTCACCTTTAGGGCACAGGTGTCTCTCAGGGAAGGTGAAACACGGACACAGCCTGGCACCAAACCGCTCCCCACGGCTGGCACCTGTCCCAGCATGGTCCCACACACATTAAAGAGAAATTTTCAACAATTGGGCCACTCTCTGTGGCTGTCACCTGTCCCAGGACAGTCTCACACACATTAAACATCATTTTGATACAACTGGGCCTCTCTCTGTGGCTGTGACCAGTACCTGCTCTGTCTCACACACATTAAAGAGAAATTTTCAACAATTGGGCCACTCTCTGTGGCTGTCACCTGTCCCAGCACAGTCTCACACACATTAAACAGAATTTTGATACAACTGGGCCACTCTCCATGGCTGTGAATGGTACCTACATTATCCCACACTTATTAAATATAATTTGATACAACTGGGCCACTCTCCATGTCCCAGAGTGGTCCTACACTCATTAAATATCATTTTGATACAACTGGGCCTCTCTCCGTGGCTGTGAATGGTACCTGCTCTGTCCCACACACATTAAATATAAATTTTAAACAACTGGGCCGCTCCCTGTGGCTGTCCCCTGTCCCAGCGCGGCCCCACACGCACTAAATGCCGTTTTCACACAATTAAGACACGCGGGTCTCTTCCCCTGCCGCTGTCACGGAGTTTTATGGCCAGCGGCCCCAGGCTGCTCCTTCACCCCCGGCCGCTCCCGGGCTCACACCGCGCACAAATCCCTCTCCCCCGGTTTAAAACCAGCCCGGGCCATGCGAAGAGGATCCTGGGCTGCAGCAATCGCGATAACGAATTGTGATAATGGATTGCGATCGACAGCGGCGATAATGAACGGCGCTAATGAATTGCGCTAATGAATTATTTACTGAGCGGCAACAGGAGCCGCTTCCACGGGCCACGGGGAGGATAAACAGGGCGGAGAGGAGCTGAGGCCGAGCTGCCGCAATTCCAGAGGCAGAGCAAACAGGATCCTGCCCGGGCACGGCCCGGGGATCGCGGCAGGGCCGGGCAGGGAGCCTGGAACCTCCCTGGCTGCGGAGAGCGGAGGATTGCCCCGGCCGGGGGAGAGTGTGGCTGTCACTGTCACTGTCGCTGTCACTGTCACTGTCGCTGTCACTGTCACTGTCACTGTCGCTGTCACTGTCACTGTCACTGTCGCTGTCACTGTCACTGTCGCTGTCGCTGTCACTGTCACTGTCGCTGTCACCGTCACTGTCGCTCTCACTGTCACTGTCACTGTCGCTGTCGCTGTTGCTGTCACTGTCACTGTCGCTCTCACTGTCGCTGTCACTGTCACTGTCGCTGTCGCTGTCGCTGTCGCTGTCACTGTCACTGTCACTGTCGCTCTCGCTGTCACTGTCACTGTCGCTCTCGCTGTCGCTGTCGCTGTCACTGTCACTGTCGCTCTCACTGTCACTGTCGCTCTCGCTGTCGCTGTCGCTGTCACTGTCACTGTCGCTGTCGCTGTCACTGTCGCTGTCACTGTCACTGTCCTGTCTCCCGGAGCTCTCCCAGCCTGCTCCCGGCTCAGCACCCCCGTCCCAAAAGCGCTGGAGCACCCCCCGAGCTTTGCTGGCCCTGCGGATTTCCGGGGACGCTTTCCCGAGGTTCCCCCGCCGCTTTTCTCCCTGTTCCCAGGGCTCGATTCCTCTCGGCCGTTCCGAGCTGCGGAGCGAGGCTGAGGGGTGTTTGCTCCAGCCCGGCTCAGGAAGCCGTTCCCATTTTCGTGGAAACGCCGAGGGACAGGAGCGGAATCCGCTGAGGAGGATCCTCGGTTGTGGCAGCACCCCCGGCTTTCTCCGCTGGGAAAATCCAGCGAAATTCCCCTGCCCCCGCCAGCTCCAGAGCTGGAAATCCCAAACTGGGCCTGGCCCTGCGTGTCCACTAAAACCAGCCCGAAATCCAGCCGGGAATTTGGCTCCACGTCAGGAAAACCTGCCCCGAGCTCAGCTTGGTGCTTGGTCATAGCCGGAGCTCTGTCTGCTTTGCAGGCTCTGAAATTTGTATTAATTATTTTATTACATTAAAATCAATCCCACAGCGTTATCCCGGCACTGAAAACATCCAAATCCTGGCCAAAAGCTGCGGCTCTGCCTCGGGATTTGGTGGCCACGGGCTCTGTTTGTGAATTGGGAAAGGAATAAACATCAGGAAAGAGTTTTCCTTGCAGCAGGGAGGCCTCCCACAGGGAAAGGAAGAGCTCCCGGAATCATTAAAATGCCAGAGACAACAAAAAGCTGAATGCTGGCCCCGCAGCCCCAGCATTCCTCACCTGCCGCCGGGGTGCTCAGGCAGGTGTGAAACCCATTTTCCCTCTGGAAAATCCCGGAGAGGCCGCGATTGCTCTGATCCTCCCCATCCATCAGCAGGGGAAGGGAAACTCATCAGCGCCAGTGGGAGCCTTTGGAAAGACATTGAAGCCCTTCAGAGATGATGAGAGCAGCAGAGGCCGCCCACAGCCAGGAGTGCAGCTGGGGGCTCCACCTGTCCATCCATCCATCACCCACTGATCCATGGAGCCATCCATAGATCCATCCATCACCCATTGATCCATGGATCCATCATCCATCATTCATTGAGCCAGGGATCCATGATCCATCCATTGATCCATGGAGCCATCCATAGATCCATCCATCACCCACTGATCCATGGATCCATCATCCATCCATCATCCATTGATCCATGGATCCATCCATAGATCCATCCATCACCCATTGATCCATGGATCCATCATCCATTGAGCCAGGGATCCATGATCCATCCATTGATCCATGGATCCATCCATTTATGCATCCATTTATGCATCCATTTATCCATCCATGGATCCATCCATTCCTTCATCCCTAATCCATCCATCCATCCATCCATCCATCCGTCCGTCCATCCATCCGTCCGTCCGTCCATCCATCCATCCATCCATCCATCCATCCATCC
>VZUI01059849.1:0-42874 GCA_013401135.1 Cettia cetti | reverse complement strand
TGCCCCTGTCCCCATCCCCACGCCCTGTCCCCCCTCCCCAGCCAAGCAGCCCATCCCAGCTGGTCCCTACGTGGATGAGGTTCTCGTAGGTGCCACACACGATGTGGTGGTTGGTGACGGCGATGGAGTACACGCTGCCTCCCGACGTCTGCAGCACGTGCACACACTCCAGGTTCCGGATGTCCCAGATCTGAGACAGAGCCAGCAGAGGCAGGGTGAGACCCTTCTCCAGAGGGGAGATCCCTTGCAGCCATTCTGCCACGCACAGACTCAGCCTGGCTCCCCGAGTGCCCACATCACACCTTTAGGGACAAACCTATCCAGCTGGGAATGTTCAGCACTGAAGAGCAGATCCCTGTTATCTTATTAAGCTGCCCAACTTTAAATATCCAAGCTGGAAACGTGTGAAGACTTCACACCCTTTGTGTGTGACTGCACACACGTACACACACGGCCCAGTCCTTGACAGCACTAAAACCCAAGGCAGACAAATTAACAGAGATTCATTAACACTGAGAAGGGCAACTTCCAATTTTCCTGTGTCCCCCAGATGCTGAGAGGTGAACTATTCATCAAAACCTGAGCCAGCACAGAGGAGGGAGGGCAGTGGGAACCCTCACACGGATTTATGGTAACTCTGCAGCCAGACAGTGACCTTCCCCTGTTATCAGCAGGAGTGTCAGTGCAGATAAGGCTGCGGCAGCCGCCAGGCGCCGTGGCTGAGGCCCCAGTTTATCCCAGTGAGCCTCTCCAGCAGCCCCAAGGCCCAGCCTGCCGAGATGGAAGCAGCACAGCAAAGTCCCACGTGTCAGCAGTGCTCTCACAGCCTCTGGTGCTGCTGCCCCAGTGCAGAAAGGAACGGGGAGAGGTGGCTCAGGGTGTCCCCAGTGCCAGGGTCCCACCTTGATGGTCTGGTAAGAGCCACTGTAGAGATAGTTCTGGGAAGCCACCAGCGCTCGAACCCAGTGGTTGAGACCTGTCAGCTCCTTCTTCAGCTTCAGCTCAGTACCCACAATATCCCACACCTGTGGAAAGCAGGGACACACACACAGAGGGAGGAATCTCAGTGGGGCTGGGCAGGGCATGGACAGCAGTGCTCACCCTCCCTGCTCACCCTGCCTGAGGCCCTCACAGCTCCTGGGGGATCCTTGTGCCAGCTCCCCTGCCTGATGGGAACTGCCTGATCCCACTGACTTGCCAATAAAACCCAGGAACTGCTGAGGAAGCACATTTCCTGAGGGAGCCAGCCTAGAGCCTGCATTATTGCTGGGAGAGACCCTCCCCTAGCAGAGCCACAGGCTGCAAAACCTAAACCACAGCTGCAGCAAGGAACTGCCCTGCACTTCCACTCCCACAAAGCTCCTCTCCCACCCCTGGCACACAGGGACTGGCAGATCTCACTTCCCCCACTCTGTGCCTGCTTGGCTCGTTGGCAGGAAGTGGCCAGGGATGACAAACCCAAAAGGCCCCAAATTCTCCTTGTGCTCTGTGGCTGCTCCAGCCTTAAGCCCTCTCCAGAGCTGAAGCACTCCAGGCCCCAGATAAAGAAAAGAGCAGAGTCCTCTTACAGATGGACGGGCCCATAAGCTGTCTCACCAGGAGCTGGAAGAAGAACCACGGGAATCTAGCCAAGGCTTTAAAGGGCAGCCTGAAAAGCTGTTCCTGATTTCTGCATGTTTTAGGTAGGGAATGCAGGTTCAAGATCCTTTGGAGGTGGTTTCAAAACAGGCAGCCTGAATCTCCAGCCAGCTCTGGAGCCCAGACACAATTCCCAATGGTCTGGGCAGGTCTGCTGGGGGCCTGAGGACACACACACTCAGGAACTGCCAGGATACTCCAGCTGCAGCCTCAGGTTTACAGAGTTGGAAGAAATACAGTGGTTTTGCAGCCAGAGAACAGCTTTCCCTTGAGCACAAAGCATGGGCTAAAGCCTCTGCAGCGCTGGCTGCTCTGTGGCTCCGGAGACCTTAGCAAGAAGGTCACCTACAGGTCAAAATGCCATTTCTTCCTCTTTGGACACTTCTGCCTCAGAGTTTGTACTCCTGACCCCCAAGCAGCCCCAGAGGAGCCCTGGAGCTGCACCTTGATGGCTTTGAGGGAGCCACTGAAGAGCATGTTGTGTGAGGAGACCAAAGTGCAAACAGGATTGTCGTGTGCTCGGATGGTGTTCACCTTCTGCAGGTTTTGAATATCCCAGACCTGCAAACAAGAACCATGGAATGGGTTAGGTGGGAAAAACACTCTAAGATCAAGTCCAGCACCATCAAGCCCACCAAAGCAGAGAACCCATGAGGGGCCAGGCAGGCCACCCTGCCCCAGCCCAGAGCAGCAGCCTCCTGCTCCCAGCTGGAAATCCAGGCTGCAGGAGAGCCCCCAGCCCAAGGGAGGAGGGGAGGCAGCACAGGAGGGGCATCAGTGCCACAGCCCTGGCAGAGCAGGGACAGTCCCTGCTGCAGAGCAGGCTGTGGGGGCCCCGTACTCACAATGATGGTGCAGTCAGCAGAGCCACTGTACAGCTTGTTCCTGCAACGACACCGGGACACAGAGCGGGGTCACCGAGGGACAGTGCCACGTGCAGGGTCCCACCCAGCTCGTCCCCAGGCACTGGGAGGGGACAGGAGCTGGCCCAGAGCAGGCCCAGTTCCTGTGGGAGGCCAGGCTGCCCTTGGAGCAGGGTGACCAGGGGAGGAAACCAGGACACGGGGGAGACCAGGGAGACACACTCTGTCCATTTCTCCAGAGCCAAGAGGCAAGATGTGCCTCTCATGCCTGATTTGGTGCATGCAGGACAGAGGATGGGAATTGTCAGGGCATGCTCAGGGGCCCCAGGGCTGTTCCCACTCACCCCTGGATGCAGAGAGCCAGCACAATTCCATCGTGGCCCTCCAGGGTCTTTTGGCACTTGTATGTGGTACAGGTATCCCACACCTGACAGAAAACACAAGGCAGAGGCTGGAGCCCAGGCAGGATGTCAGCACCCAGAGGAAACAGGCTGGCTGTCACCTGGGCACTGTCACCTGGGCACTGTCACCTGGGCACTGGCTGTCACCTGGGCACTGCCTGCCAGCCCCTGGGCCTGGAGGCCTGGCTAGCAAAGGGAATGGACTGCAGAGGGTCAGGCTGAAGCTAACGAGACACAGGCCAGCAGCAGGAATCAGCTGCTCCAGCTCTGCCTCCCTCAGCCCAGGCCAACACAACACACTGAGACAAAGGAGCAGCTCTCAGGCTCCTGCTTTAGCACTTCCCAGCCCATCCCAGGGCCCCAGTGGCACAGCACAGCTTCCTCTGCCACTGCAAAGGCTTCTCCCCTGGGAGGAACGTGGGAATGTGGCGGCCAGAGCAGCCAGGACAGGGGAGAAATCTGCTTTCCTTCCCTCAAGTACTGCAATATCCATTTCCTTCCACGTGCCTCTAAAACCAAGGAAATCAAAGCAAAGCTCTGCTGCTGGCAGGGTTAGCTGTGGCAGCCCATGGGGGTCCCCAGCCTGGCCAGCAGCCACCAGCAGCCACCACGGTGACACTGGGAAGGGCTGCTGAGGCTGCACCGGGGCAGTGCTGTCAGTTTGAGTTACTGAAAACAGGACAAAGGAAAACAAACAGGCCATAAAATAGGGAAAGGACACATTGGATCGGGGACAGATGTTTTGTTCTAAGATGACTTTTTATAACAAAGGAACATAAATTCAGAAGCTGAAATAGTCCTGAATATCCTAAATGCCACATAAAGCAAAACCAGCAGCTGCAGGAATGAGTTTCTAATCAGGGCTTTGCAGAGATCTCTGTTTGTCTCTCCATTTCACTAGCACATAATGTTTCCTTGCAGAGAATTTTGTCCAACTATAATCACAAAGACTCATTTGACTCTTTGGAGGAAACTTTAGGAAGAGACATCCTCCCACCCCAAAAATGACCTCAGCTTCTGTTCCATGTGCAAATGCAGAAGGTGCATGGGAGAGGGAAGCTCTTACCTTAATGGTTTTGTCTGAGGAGCCACTGAAGAGCAAGTCTCCTATGGAGTACACACACAAACACCACACGGGGCCCTGGTGGCCCACAAAGGTCCCCTTGCACTTGAAGATCTGCTGAGGGTCATAGGCTGCAGAAAGGAGAGGCAGGTGAGGGAGGGAGAGCAGTGCTGCTGCTGTGCACAGCTGGGAGAGCACCCAGGAGGGCTCCCTGGGCATCCCCCACAGCCAGCCTGGGGCACTGGGGACCACGGGCACACTCACATCCAAGGATGCCCATGTTGAGCCGAGCATTGATGTGGGAGAGCTCATCCTGAAAAACACAACAAGCTGTGTGAGCTGTGGGGCCATCCAGGCCAGCCTGCCCTGGACATGGCTTTGGGACTGTCCCCTCCACTGCTACAACCCCTCTTGTCTTCCTAACTCCCACAGGGCCCTTCCTCAGCAGCCGACTCATCCTCTGACCAGAGGTCTCTGCTCAACTCTGTGACTGCCACCTTCCTCCAGAGACCACAGGGTTCTGACAGCACCTCAGACCTGCACTAAACTCTTCAGTATTCAGAGAGGCCCAGAAATACCTCTCAGAATATACTGTCCTCACTCTGCAATTCACCAGACTGCTTGGATCTAATCAGGGTTGCAGGATCTAATTATGTCCCTGCTCTCTGCAGGCAGGGAGGAGTGGACAATGCCCCTGAAAAAGGCCCAGGTGTTTTGGAGCAGAAGGCTCTCCCCAAAGCCTCCCCCCACTGCAGGAGAAGCCCAGCCAGGAGCAGAGCCAGGTAACTCCACCCAGGGCAGTCCTCACGTTCAGCATGGAGGCGTCCCTGCGGAATTCCATCAGGTCCTCGCTCAGCTTGCTCTGGTTCTCATCCAGCACATCTGTGAGAGAGGGACAGGCCCACAGTCACTGCAGAGCCACTCCTGGCACCCCAGGAACAGGCAGAGGGCACCCAGTGCCACCCAACCTTGCTGCAATCAGCAGGGACAGCAACCCTGTAACGCAGCACCCAACGAGCTGCCCTGCCCTTACAGCTCTGGCCACAGAGCTCACCAAACTTCAGCTCCAGGTTCTTCTCCAGCTGGTCGATCTTCTCGGAGAGTTTCCCCAGCATGGAGCGCAGGAAGGCGATCTCCTGGTCCTTCTGGGCCATTGCCACCTGCATCTCGTGGAAGCGATCATCTGTCTGCTGCAGGAACTCCTTCAGACCCTCGAACTTGCACGTCTCCAGGTGGGTCTCGTAGGTGTCCTGGTTTCCTATGAATGTGCACCTGAAGGGAAGGCAGATGTTGGCTGGAGCAGGGCTCACGTGGAGATTCCTTGCTCAGCTGGCTCCTCAGGGGAGCTGTGAGGCCTGTGTGGGTCCCCAGCTGTCCTGCTCCTCCTGCCAGCAGCAGGGATGCTGTGCTTCAAGATCCTTCAAAGGGTGGACTTGAGCATCTTGAAGGTCCTTTCCAATTTTAATGATTCTGTGATCCTGCTGGGAGAGGCAACTGCAGGACAAGAGAGGCCAAGCAGCTCCCATTCCTCCAGCCAGGGCACTGGCCCCAAACTGGACTGTCTATCTGGGAAGTTGCAAGGAAAATCAGATCTTGGGCAGGAGACAAGAGTGTGGCATCATTTTGTTCTGTTCACCAGGAGCCATCAAAAACAGTGGAAAAAACTGCAGCTGACCTCAGCAGATGCTGACTTTGGCCTGCAGCATGGCAGAGTCAGGGCTGCTCTGCCAGGACTTGCCTTGCTCTGCCTCTGCCAAGACAAGGCTTAGGATCATGAAATCATTGAATTGTTGAGGTTGGAAAAGGCCTCTAAGATCACTGAGTCCACTCATTCCCTCAAGGCCACCACTAACTCACGTCCCCAAGTGCCACATCTGCATGGCATTTAAACCCCTCAGGGATGGGGACTCCACCACTGCCCCGTGCCAGCGCAGGAAGAACTTTCTGTGAACGCTCCTCTTGCAAGAGTAAACCCAAGCAGGGGCTGCCCTGGGGCTCGGGTGACAGGGAACCCTCTGAGGTGGATCAGCACTTCCCTTGCCCTGGGACAAAGCCTGCTTGGCAGGACACTGCCATGGTGCTCAGATTGCTCTTGTCCTCATCCCCGTCTCTTCCTGCTCTGACTCTCCTCCAGCTGCTCTGCCTGTGCACTCACCCTCCGCCTCCCCAGGCACCGTGACCTGCCTGTCCCCACCCAGAGGCTCTGGGGCTGCCTCCTGCAGGCCCTGGGACCCCCAGCTCAGCCTCAGGCCAATGCACAGCACTGGGGAGAGCTGCTCAGAGGCCTCGGGGCCAGCCCAAGGCTGCAGCAGCCAAAAAGCAGCTCAGTAATGAGCTCAGGGCAGCTTCCCCACCCAAAAGCATCAGCTCCTTACCCGTATTTGGAGTGGGGACACTTGATGTGCTCACACTCCTTCAGGTGAGCCTCCAGGTTCATTTTGAGGAGAGGAGGGCAGCTGGGGTTGTTGGGGCAGCGCACGGGCCTGTAATCACAGCTGCTCTCATGATCCCTGTCCATGCAGAGAAGCAAAAAAAGCAGGGAAATCAGCAACAAGCAAAAATTAATGGGAACACCACAGATCATCAGGAGAGGAGCAAACCAGCCCTGTGAGGCCGCTAGATGATCCAAAGCCTCCTGCTCTGAGACTGCAATTCCAGCTTTAAATTCTCATTTGGAAAGAAAATTGAGAGAAATAATAGGGCACATTTTCACAGGGCACATCTACTTCTGCAGCTGATGGGCTGAGCCTTCAGGCAGCCATCAACAACAGGCAATGGGCAGGGAAAACAGGGAATGCATTTAAGATGGGGAGGGAGATAGACATCAAATTCACAGGATATAACCACAATAATTCCCCTCACAAAAAGAATCCCAAGTTCTCTACTTGACCACAGCCACGGAGTTTCATCCCAGATGTGAGGAGGCTGCTCTCAGTGCACACCTGTCCCAGTGCTGGCACTCAGGGAGTAGAAAACAGCATCCTTCCCCTGGCACAGCCCATCTGCCTCCACCATTCAGGGTGCAGAGAACAGCATCCTTCCCCTGGCACAGCCCATCTGCCTCCACCTGCACTGTCCCCTGAAGCCACCCTGCCCACCCCGCTGGCACAGGCAAACAGAGCAGCGCTGGCAGGCCAGGCTGGCACGGCCCTGACCCCGGAGAGGCTGCAGGCTGGAAGAAGCACTCACTTCCTGGCACTCAGCTTGATGGTGAAGGGGCAGCCCCGGGGGTCCACCTCGAAGGCGGTGGGCTTGCTGCTGGCGGCGGGCCGGCAGCCGTACTTGCAGTGGATGAAGAGCTCCCCGATCTGCTCGGCCACCGCGATGTTGTTCACCACCACCGTCAGCTTGGCGTTGTCCACGGGGCACTTCTCTGCCAGGGGAGGGAAGGGTGATGGGGTCAGTGAGGGCTGAGACAGGGCAAGAGCATTTCCAACAGCCCCTGCGTGTTTTTCTGCCTTCCCTGGTCAAGGCAGCCAGCCCCCAGGTGAGTGGCTGTGGGACGAGCCGGGAATATTCACCCAAGGTCTGAAGTCATTAAATTTGGTTTGTCTTGGGGCTTGGAAAAGTTAGAGTTTATGTTAATCCATAATGATTTGAGGGAGTTGCCAATGAAAGAAGCCCACACTGATTCAGACTGCCTTGTGCTGGCTGAAGGGTGAGTACTCACAGGCAGTGAGCACAAATCACCAGATGCCCCAGTCATAACCTGCTCCTCACCCAGGCCTGGGCTCAGCTCCTGCTGCCAGCAACCTCTGAAACCCAGAATCCTTTGGGTTGGAAAAGACCTCCAAGATCATTGAGTCCAAGCCTTGGACCAGTCACCACCTCATCAACTGAGCTCTGCCACATGCAGCTGTTTATGGAACACTCCAGGCATGGGGAATGCAATTGCAAACCTTTTGTTACAGATCTGTGGGTGGGGCTTGACATAGCAGAGCATGGTGAGGGGATTAACATGCAAAGCAGAGGGACCTCTTGAATGTGGAACACAAAAGTCTTAAGGCAGAAAGAGCTGCTGCTTTGCAGGACTCCCCAGGGAGCCTCCTTGCTGTTCTGGTAATGCCAATGGCTTGGCTCTGTGCTGAACAACAACTTGCCAAGAGGGGCACAGGTTCGTGCCAAAAAAAGTCTTTTTTTGCAGCCAGAGTCCAACCCAAGTGGGAGCCAGTTAGCCCAGGCCAGCAGCCAGGGGCTTGGGCTCTCCCAGGGTTCTGGAAGAGCTGGTGAGCTAAAGCAGCTCAGTGGGGCTCAGTCAAGGGCCAGAGCCCTGGCACTGAGGGGATGGGGGAGAAGGGGTTGATGCCAAACGTGGCCCCTGGTTCTTTATCCAGGCAGCCACAGAAAGCTTTCAGTTGGAAATCAGTGGGTCAACTCTGGGCGAGACATGTATTATCCTGGGATTATCCATTGCATTTTCCAGGATCTGAGAACATCCTGTGCCCAGGAGCAGGGCCCAGCCCTCTCTGCAGTGCCCATGCTCCAGAGTACACCATCAGCCCCCAGCCCCTCACTGCTGCAGGGGCACGTCTGACTGACAGCTTGTTTTAAGCCCTTTGGACATTTTTCTGCAGGTTTCTCTTTAGGTGAAAGCAAATAAACCAGAAAATAACAGTGCTTTGGCTCATCACACAAGAACAGTTCTGTACTCACCAGATGTTAAGGCACATCTCCTGCAAAACGTGTGCTGTGGAGACAGAAAGGAACAGCAGCGTCAGCGGAAAACGAGAGCAGGCAAATTATTCCCTGTGGCTACTGATGGGAAAGGTGGGAGATACCAAAGCCTGTGGCTCAGGAGCCTCAGCAGCTGGTCTGCCTGTTTTAGCTCAGCACCACAGGGCAAACCCCAGCTGCTTGCTCAGGCAGCTCAGGGTGAAGCACGGGTCCTGCTCCCGAGAGCACTGAACACACAGTTTGGAGCTTTGATGCTCTCCCCATTCAGGATCAGGCCATGAAGCCAAAGGGGAATGTTCTGTCACACTCTGATATTCACGGAATCACTGAATCCTGGAATGGTTTGGGTTGGAAGGGATCTTAGAGATCATCCAGTTCCAATTCCCTGCCACAGCCAGGGACACCTTCCACCAGAGCAGGGCCCAGAACTCCATCCAGCCTGCTCTCGAACACATCCAAGTCTTTCCTACCCTCCATATCTGCACAGGGTTTCTCTACTTCACCCTCCACTGTAGCCCATGTCATCCCTTTCCTCCCCCTGAGAATCCCCGGAGGGAAGGGGAAGCCTGGCCTCTGCCTGTCCTTGCCCAGCCAACCCATCACATCCACCCCCCTGGAGCCCTCTCAAGGTAGCAGAGGCTGCCCTGTCCTGCTGTCAGGCAGATGGAACAGCTGGTTTGCAAGCCCATTAAATGCTCTGTAAATCTGAGCACTTTAAATAGCTCCCTTCTCCATTCTGACAGTTTAACTTGACAAAGTAGCAAACACGATCTAACACACTAATGAACATAAAGGCTGCAGCATTTCCCTGGTGCTGATCCTGCCCTGGGCATTCCCTGGAGCCTCCTCAGCCACATTCCCTGGCCAGGGAGCCAGCTCTTGGCAGGGCTGTGAGTTCCCCTCTGGAGCTGTTATCTGCTGCCCTGCTCCCATGGCCTTTTCCTGCCCGGCACAGCTGCACCGAGCTCCCTCCAGAGCTGCCAGAGCAGGACTGCAGATGAAGCCAGGCTGCTTCCTGCAGTGGGGTTTTTTCCACATTAACCAGTAAATCTCAGTGTCTCTGTGCAGAGCTGCCTACTGGTTCAGTAAGCCAAACTGCACCAGCTTCCAGCACTTTTGGGGAAATAGCACCCTCACTGCAATAAACAATCCTGAGCTCTGCTGCTGTTGCTACAGCCCCATCCTGGTGATCAGAAGCACATCAGAAGCATTAGAGCCATCTCAAAGCCATCTTTCTTCACAAGCAGCACAGAAGCAGGAATAATATACAGCTTCTATTAAATCCCAGTAAAATGGAATCCAGAAGAATATTCATAATACCCCGTGCCTTTCATTTGAGGATCACGAATCCCTTTGCAAGCATTAACTAAATGAAGCTTCGAGCCATTCTTGTTTTATAAGCAACACTTCCTTCACAACTGAAGCACAGCCATTCCTGGGGTGCTCAGGAGCTCCTGCAGAGCCCTTCAGGAGGAGTTTTCAACCTCATGGAAGCCACAACAAGGAGACTGAAGATGGCCAGGGTGGCTGACAGTACAGCTCTCCTGGGAAAAGCCACCCCATTTAAAGCCAGACCTAGTTTTGCTTGACAGTCCCCAGGGAGAGACAGAGGGGACAGTCCAGGCTTGACTCTGGCTCACACAGGGTATTGGGGAGAGCCCTGCCTTACCCCACAGGTTGTGATGACAGGATCCTTGAACACACTGCAGCACAGCTGGCAGCACAGCTTCACGGACGGCTGCTCTGCAAACACCAGGGGCTCCTGCAGGGCACACAGAGGGACACAGACAGCGTGGGTTAGTCCAAACCAAGAGCCTGCAGCTCTGCAGAAGGAAGAACACAATCCCCCAGCGGTGAGCCTCAGGGAGCCTGGGGCACACCGAGGGTTTCATTGTCTCAACATAAAATTCTGTCTGGATCTGCTGAGTTCCAGCAGGGGAAGAATGAACTTGGGAATGGTTGGAGACTCTCAGCTCATCACAAATTGGGGGCCACCAGCACCTGGCAGGCTCAGCACCTGACAGCAAACTGCACAGACCAGCTTCTTTGCCAATGATTCAAGTCACCAGAACTGCATGAACTGCACTGGCTGGGACTTTGTCCTTGGTTGGCCTGAGCACAGAGTTGTCAAAATTGTACTAAGCCTGAGCTAAAGAGCAATTTTAAAGCATCCTGCACTCTTGTGCTTTTGAAGCATTCTGAAGGAAGGGCTCCTTCACTCCTTAGGAAGCAGAAACAATATTGTTTCTGCTGCAATGGGCCCATCTCTCCAGTTTTGTTTACCAGCTAGGACAGCCAGCACAGGGCTCCAAGCACATCCTCCCAGAGCACCACGTCTCTCCAGGGCTCCAAACATGTCCTCCAGGAGCACCATGGCTCTCCACGCTCACATTTCAGAGCATTTCCAATCAATCTCTACAGTTCACTCTGTCTTTTCATCCTGTGCTGCTCTCAGAAATGCAAACACAGCCCACTGGATTCCTAAACATCAAATACACTCTTATCCCAGATCAGTGGCAGAATGCTGAGTGACCTTGAATTCAACCAGTTTGGGGTTGGTTACTGTGTCACAAGCTAAGTTTATCTTCCTCCAGCATGTAGATAATTCCTTGCACCCTCCCAGCACTTACAATCAAGTCTGTGGGGTACCAAACAGCCCAGAATGAGGATGAGGCCCCAAATCCATAGGGAATTGCATTTCTCTTGCTAGCTGGGGCCAGACACCAGCCTGAGCCTTGCAACCCACCCTGCTCTGCTGCAGGGCCAGGGAATCATGCAAGACTTTGTGAAGACTTACAGTTTCTCTGGGAAGCAGAAAAGCCTCACCATTGTCCTCGCTTTCCAGGCAGGGAAATGGAAAATGAGGAAGCAAAGTCAGTGGTGGAAACAAAGTTAAAAGCAGGAGTCTGAGCCAGGCACGGCACAAAATCTGCCCGTGAGAGCTCTGTGTACCCACAGTCACTTAAGTTACTCTTTTGACACTGAGCTTCCTAATCCTGCTCCTTCAGACAATCCCAAATACCTACGGGCTCCTCCTCTTCCTCATGGAGTGAGAACGTGGAGCGCAAGGACATGTTGGACTCGGAGTGCAAGGAGCGGACGGAGATAGCGGAGTCGGAGCGGCGCGGGGTGCTGATGGGAGGCTGCGGACACAGAGCACCTCTGGTCAGTGCAAATCATCCCCATACTCCAGGAAAATCCTCCAAGTTCACTTTTCCCCCTCCACAATACTCAGCTGCGTTGAGTGGCCCTGCTGCTGTGTGCCTTTCCCTGCACCGTGCCCAGAGACAGGAATCACTTGTGTTTAACTCCCTGAGCCAGGCTGACACCGAAATTCCACGCACGTCACCTTCTCCAAGGTGCCCTCCCTGCACACTTACCGTGCACACCCGCAAAGCAAGGGTCTGGAAGAATTAATCCTCCATGGAAAGCTCCGTAAATCTCCCCCAGAGACTGCTCCAGCTCCTGCAATGTCTCTAATCTCTGCAGCAGCACTTGTTGTTGCACTCACTATCTAACTTCTGCCAAATTTCTTTGCGTAAGTGTGGAGACTTCCTTCTATTGAATTCTCTGTGAGCCCGGCTCTGCCGCTTCCTGCTCGGAGGGGAGAGCGGCACGGTCACCGCCTGCACCAATCCAGGGAGACCCTCTGCCCATGGCAGCCCTGGGATTGGCTCTGGGGGAGTGCTGCTGCTGGAATATCAGCCAGCAGCACGGCTCCCAGGCTGGAATATCAACCAGCAGCACGGCTCCCAGGCTGGAATATCAACCAGCAGCACGTAGCCAGGGTGCCACTCGGTGTCAAAGTGCCACTGGAGACTGCAGACCGTGGGGAGACTGCATTTGAGGATCTGTGAGGTTACTCTGTGTGAGATGCTGCTGGTGGACTGGAAAAGGTGCAGAGAGGAGGAATAAATAAAGGTCCTCAATGAGCAGAATGGATGTTCTGACCAAGAAATGGAAGAATGAAGCCAGAAGCTTCAGACACTTCAGACAAGGCATGATGGATGAGCATCTGCACGTGCCACACTCTCCAAGGCTTGGCTGTAGCCTCTGTTGGTCTCTAGCCCTGAGGAGTGTTGGCTGGAAGGAGCTCTGGAGATCCCTGGCTGCCCACAGGAAAAGGGACTCTCCCTGGCCCTGGCCAGGCCAGGCCCTGCCCAGACTCTGCTGAGCTCCTGTCCTGCACCTCGTGAGAAAAACGCTTTTCCCCGTGTTCCATGTGAGCCTCGGGAGCTGCATTCTGTGTGCCTGCCCTGGCTGAAAGTGGGTGACACCAGACCCAAACACAGACAAAGGAAATGCAGGAGGGCAGTGGGGCAGGCAGGAAATTCAGCAATGAAAGCTGCAAGATGAGGTTGAGAGGCTGCAGTCCTGGTGCAGCCTGGCTGGGCTACAGAAGAGCAGCAGACCAGGATCCTGCTGCTTCCTCACACTGCTCTGCTGCTTCATTTTTATGATCCTGAGCTCTGAGGAACTCAGAAATGCTGAATCTGCTTAGAAGCCAAATCATAAATGTCTTTCCCTTAAAGACAGCATATTTATTGACTAAATACATAGACCATAAGGAGGAATGGTTATAATGAGGTAAATCCATTTTATGTGTACCCATTCATTTTATTATTTTCCTCCACTAGTAGCAGAAATTATTAAAATAACCAGAATGACTGTGCATAGTTCCCACTCTGGAGGTGACAGGGGGTGAGGGCAGCAAAGGCAGGCTCTGCAGGGAGGCAGGTTTGCCACCAGCAACATCCAGTGAGCATCTGCAACAGAGAAGGGGGGCTGCAGCATTCCCAGGAGGCAGGGAATGGAAGAAGGTTTGTGTAAGACTGTGGGCCCAGCTCCCTGTGTCCTGGTTTGGATAATGCTGGTGTTCAGTGCACAGCAGAGAAGGGGATGTGCTGAGGATCCCTCACTCCCCCAGGCTGTGGGGACAACACAGAAGGGCAGAGGGTGTGCTGGCAGTTCCAGACCCTCTGGGTATCTGCAGCCCTGGTTTTGCCAAGCAAAGATAAAACTCAAGAGACCTCATTTCTGCACTAAACATCAGGCACACCTTCCAACAGCCCAAGGATGGAGCACTCAAACATCTGATGGAAGATGGAAAGTTTTTTGCTGGCAATTCAATCCAGCCTCTGGCTCAGAGGTGAAGCTCCCTGTAAACAACAAGACTTTGGACAGCCAGGCAGCCTCCATCCATAGTATCCAATCATTCCAATATTCAGCTGCAATCTTTAGCTGTGGTTCTCATCACCTCAGCAACAGGAGCAGCCTCCAGGTGCTGCAGCACAGCCCTGGCTCCTGCTCCACACAGGCACAGCAAGGTGGGAACCTGTGGCACTGTGTCCAGGAAGGATGGCAGCAGCCACTCAGAAATCCCTGCCCTGCACACAGAACACACTGCTCTGCTTTTATTTCATTAACAGCAGCTTTACAGGGAATGAAAAAGGGGTTGTGGAGGTCACAGGAGGGCTCTGACTCGTCTCCAACTGTCTCTCTGATGGCTGAGAAGCCTTTGGCAGCTTCTGGAGGAGGGAAAACTCAGTGATGAGGAAGGGAAATCCCAGATTATTTCTTGACAAAGCAAATGAAGCTTCCTAAGAGGGTTAGTGAGTCTGCCTGGAGCAGCAGGCAGAGCTGGACTGAGGCCGTTCTGGTTTGTCAGCACCTCATGCTACTTCCTGAACTACTCATTAATCCTCTCACTATTTTTGCTAAAGAATATTTAACACTCCAGGGAAAGTGGGCTGAGACTGTCCAAAAGGATTGAAGCTGGCTCCCAGCAGAGATCTCTCCCATTCTTGGCTGCACACAGTTCATGCCAGTGGGGTTTTCAAAGGAGTCAGGGTGTTTCTTTATCAGACCTGGCTAAATGAAATATTCACAGCATCCCCCCCTCTGCAAAAATCCTCCCCTCTGCCCTGTGAGGAGTGCCCAGCTCATGAAAAGGGCACTGTGAGCCCAGCACTCAGCCCACAGGGTCTGTGCTGACAGCCAGGGGTGTCCTGAACACTGGCCCAGCTCGTGGGGTCAGTGGTGGGCTGGAGAGCTGCACTTGCCAAGGACACCAGGCAGATTTTCAAAGGACTTGTTAGAAAAAAGACCAACAACAAACAAAACCCCCACGGGCTCACATAAAACACAGCAAGGTCTCTGAGCAACAGAAGGAACTTTATAGGATGCTGACAATAAAATTCTTTGCAATCTGGTGTCAAATTTATTTTAAGAAGTGCTGCAGCTCCACACTGTTGCTGACCCCAGTCACTAACTCCAGCAGCAATGATCCATTTATGCCTGGCTTGGAAACTGGGTCTTGTAACCTAAGTCTACAAGTACTTAATTTGAAGTTTGTTACTAACATGCTTAGATCTGAACAGAGCTTGTGATTGTGAGATGTGGCTGGAGCAGCAGGGACAAGAGAAGATCCAGCCTCAGAGCTGTCCATCCTTTCATCAAGGTTTGCTCTGTTGCTGTTCTTGATTTAATTGATTTAGCTAATTTAATTTCTCTCCAAGCAGCTAACCCTGAAGCCTGTTGAATTCTCCAAAAAGAACTTACTCCAAGTGAGTGAGAAAACTGGATACAAAATTGGGAACTGTTTTACCACCAAGATACTGGGAGACACGGGAATGGTTTGTGTGGGAAGCCCAGCACAGCCCAGAGTGTCCAACATCCCACTCTGCAGGTTCCAAACCCTCTCCCCGTGGTCAGAGGCCCCATCTGGAGGTGGGAATAGGAATGGATTCTACGGCCATAACTGCAGAGCCAGCTGGGATCCATCCAACACGGAGAGTGCCTGGCCCCACTCACAGCCCAGCCACCCCTGGCAGGGGCTGCTTCCCCCCGAGCTCCTGCTGTCCCAGGAGCCAGGTACACCCTCACAAGGAGGCTCTGGGATTTGTAGTGTGAAAAGCAGCAGCAGCTCCAGCCTAAGGCCCCAGGTCAGAACGAGCTGCTTCCCCATGGCACCAACCTCGGGAGCAGCCAGGAATGCTGAGGTTGGTGCTGCCTCTGGGGCACACGTAACACAGAGAATGATGAGGGAGGCAGAGGAGTCCAGAGGGGCTCCAGACACCTCTCATTTCACTTCTGATCAGCTAAGCCAGTCAGGAGGGTTCTGGCAACACCTACCATGCCATCGTCCTCATCCCGTGGGGAGTAGGTGAGGGTGCTGGAGGAGGACGGGGTCCGACGGTGCTGCTTGAAAGTATTGGTCCCGTCAGCTTTAAAGGGAATTAAAAAAGAAAAACAAGCATTTAGGCTCCTCAGAAACACTTCCAAGCTATGGGACAGACTCTGTAGCTATGAATGTTCCTCAGAAATGGAAAAGACTAGGGATTCTCCAATGTTGTTCATGACTGGATGTATCAGCACAGGTAGAACAACCCTGATCTCTGAGAGCTTTCCCAGAAAAGAGCACAGAAAATATTCTGTCAGATCTACAGGTTAAAAATATTATTAAAAGGAAACTTTATACTCCCACGTATCTCAGTCACAAATAAAAATTGCCTGAATCCAGGGAGGTCTGGATATCCCTAAGGCACAGGGGAGCCATGCTAAATTAAATATGAAATATTTGTATAGAGATCATGTAACTGACTCTTACACATATAAAAGTCTGAATGTAAATATTCAGGAGTCCAAAACCATCCAGAGCCCAGGACAAATGTAATCCAAACACTTCTCGGGCAGATGTTCGTTTTCTTATCAAAATCAGTGTCAAGTCTTTTTGTTTCTATTAAAGGAAGGATACTTGTATTTCAAAATGAAACCAGACCTCTTCCTACAATCACCCCACATGCCAGGGCTCAGGCTCTCCTCACCTGCTGAGCTCTGAGGAGCAAGGCACAGGAATTGTAAATGCAGGGAGGTTTGCACCCCCTCCTGTCTGAGCTAAAAATGGCCCCGGGGTTTTACCAAAGCTCCAGGGTGACTCACAGTCAGGCACAGAAAGAAGATGGAAATTTTCAGCATTGGTGATGACTGTCACAGGGATCAATAAGATTTGGTGCTGAGCTCAGTACCTGAGTTGTACTACTCTGTTTTCAGCAAGGGCTTCCCAGTGGGACTGCTCAGTCTGCCTGAGGAGAGAAAATTCCTGTGCCTGCTCATTTCCATTATGTCAGGACACTTAGGCTGCATAATGCCAAACCCAGCCCCTCAACACCTGGTTAATGACCAGAGAGGTTCTCCCAATATCTTTATGATCTGCAAAACAACAACAACCACCCCAGGATCACCCACAGTACACGTGAAATACTCACCCTTTGTGATGGTGGTCACAGCAGAGAAGGCTGGTCCAAAAGTTGTTTCCATTCTTGTCTGAAATATTGAAAAAACGAATGTCAGGGCATTGAAAGCCTTCAGACTTTGCCTGAGCTGGTGAAATACTGCACACACATTCCCAGCTTTTATGTGGGGATAGGAAAGATTTTAAATGGCAAGGAAATACCCTATTTCAAAAGAAAGGATGAGAACACAGGCAGCAGCCGTGTCCCCTGCCTGTGGCACCAGCAGTGGCCTTACCCCGTTAGTGTTTTCAGAAGAAGTGATGTTTGTTGTGCCACTGGAGAAACGATTGTAGCGAGCGTTCTTGTTTGAGCTCATAATCTAGGCCAGCATCTGTTAGTCATGGGAAGCTTGCTCTGTGGAAGAAGAAGGACACAAAGGGAGTTGGGCTCGTTGTGGGTATTTTCCTGGGCTCAGAGAACACTCTCCTGCAGCACAAAGCACAAGTGTTTACCTAAACTCACATAAACCTGGATTTTCAGAAGCAAGAGGTGAGGACAAAGTCAGATTCCTTCAAATTGTTCATGGGTGATTGCTCAGAATTTTTTAAACATATTATTATCTTTTAATAAGAGCCTCATTTCTCTCCCTCCACTGTTTCATTAGGCTCAAGTTTGCAAAGTCAAGAATTCCACAATAATCTGCAGAAACACATGGAATTTGCTTTCTTTAACCTCTGCTGAAACCTGATACTGCTTCAGGGCATAATTATGCTGCTGTCCCAGCAAATCTGACAAGATGCTCTCAGTCTCCTTCAGAGCCAGGACACCCTCAGGAAGGAGCTGCAGCTCTTCTGCCATCACACTCCTGGCTCAGGCAGGAGTTTCCTTCAGAGAGGACAAAGCTCAGCCTGGCTCTGGGGAGCTGAAGTGTCTCAGGTGTTTCTAGCAACTGGTTTTCTCATATCTGGGAGTGACAAGTCCTAAATCTCCGAGCTCTTTATAAAAACACCGCAGTGATTTCTCCACTTTACAAAAAGGGAAACTGAGGCTTGGAGAGAGAGAGAGAGAGAGAGGCTCCCAGCACGCAGCTGTGACCTGGGATTTGTGCAGGGATTCCCCCCTCCCTGGAGAGCCCTGGCACACAGGGCTGGGCACACCCTGCACACACACTGTGAACGCTGCAAAGGTGACACCCGGGCTGTCCTCGGCCAAGGCTCTGCTCAGGGCCTGACACAGCACTTCCCTGGATCCAACAGCTGCCAGGCAGCCAGGAACAGCAGCAGCAGAATCCTGAGCTGGGATTGTTGCTGAGATCTAAACCCCCAGAAACAACTAAAATAGTCAAAAATCATAAAAAACCCAAAATTCCAAAGAAAAACCAAACAAACAGAAACCCTGAAACCAAACCCAAAACCATCTGAAAACCAGGGATCTGGATAATGTTTTCCACACACGTGACAGCACTGTCCTGGCTGCTTGCAAATGCCAGATCCCTGAGGAGATGCTGAGCACAGAGTCTGGAGCTGTCTCAGAAGCAGCAGGAATGAAGCAGAGTTGTGCTGCAGCATTAGGGAGACCTGCAGAGTTTAAAGCTGGGCTCCAGCAAGCCAGAAGTTTGGCCTTGGCCACTGGATCCTTTTATTCCTGTCCGTGTTCCTGAGGGCAGAGAGAGCAGAGGGAACCCAGAGGGTGGGAGAGGGCAGACAAAGGGTTTGGGCCACTGGCCCCAGGGGATCTGAGCCCACTGACTCAGCCTCTCTCCCTCTGCCAGCCTTGGATGAGCCACTGGAGCTCGCAGCTCCCTCCCGGCACAAAATCCCCCCTTCTGCACAAGCCTGAAGATTTCCCCCTTCAACTACAAAGCCTGGAGATGAGAGGTCTCCAGCTGGGGTCTCCAGATGATGCAGTGCTCATAAATTAAGCAAAGCAGCACTTCCAGGAGAGATGGCACAAACTGCTGCATTCCCTGGGATTTCCCGTCTCAAGGCTGCATTATCTCATGTCCAATAATACATGTATCCCTAAAATTCCCCTCTCCACAGGTTCCCTACATCCAGCAGTACAGCTGGGCTCACCACCCCCCTCTGGAAAAGGGATCCAGCACTCTGCTCCTCCCATTACTGGGTGGAAATAAAGAAATATTCTAATTTCCAGGGATATGAATCCATGCAACACCTACCCACACAATTTTGATCCTGCACTACTCAAAGGCAGGAGCAGAGATTTGCTCCCACTTCATCAGCCATGTCAATTAAGGTTAAGGAAAGCTTGCATATCAAATATTCCTCTTGGGGTTTAGGGCAAACAGTCATTCCCAGCTGGAAAGAGAGGAAAGCCACTCTGATGGAGGATCATGGGCTGTCTGGAGGCTCAGGCAGAGCTTCACTCCCTCTCATTTTCAGGGTATGTATCACCTTCAGATGGAACAGATGGAGACTCCAGCAATGGGAAACACTCAGAGACAGGGAAAACAAAAATGGGGATAACCTGACAGCGTGAGGAGTTCTGTGATATCATTAAAGGTTGGATCAGATGTGCCACAAGCAGTGACTGCAGCCACTCGAGCCACTGCAGTGACCCTTCAATCCCTGCCTCCAATAAATCCCAAGTGGGGAAGGGAATGTGGAATACAGGGATATTCCACTCACTGTTTATAAGCCTGACCTGCAGCGTGGCTGAGCAAGGTACCTGCAGCAGCAGCAGGGAGCCTGCTCCTGTCTGCTCTGAGCAGAGACCAGAGGAATGTGAGCAATGGAAAAAATGTCCAGCGGAATTTCAGCCAGGCTGCACAACACCAGCTGCCACAGCAATATCTGATTTCAGCCCAAACCTCTGCACCCACCACAGACAGGAGCATTTCAGCAGAGCAGATGCCTCTCCAGAGCGTTGTCTGTCTGACAAACTCCTCACACCTTCCTTTCCATCTGAGAACATTTCCCAACTGATATCAAAGAATGGAAAAGAAGGCAGAAAAGAGCTGATGAAGTCAACATTAACACCAGATTCCTACAGGACTCACAAAAATCTCTGCCTGATCTCTGCACCTTTGCTTGGCATCTGAACCCTGCCAGCTACACTACCCTGTGCTCCCAGGCCTGGAGGGTGAATGTCCCTCTTGGGAACCAGATTCTCCTTGCCTGGACTTAAAAAAGCCATTAAAAATTAACATGCAACATTCAGTGGTTTTTTACAGTAAACAAAGAAGGGGGAATCTCTCCTGGAAAGAGGAAGCTGTAGGGACACAATATTCAGAATAATCCCACAGCTGATCATAACCAGATGTGAGGGGGGGCAGGGATAGGTTTCAGTATTTCCACATCACAGGGATCAACTCGAGGCTCTTGAGACTCAGTGAGAAGAAAAGCCTTAAAATCCTACTGTAGTAATCCAGGCAAGAATAAAACCCAACCACCAGCAGCTGCAGAGGCAGCTGCAGGGGAAAGCAGTGCTCCTTCCCCCCACTGCTGAGGGGAGATCCAACAGGATCAGCCACACATCACCCCGTGAGTGCACCTCAGAGCTGGCAGGAGAATCAGGACCAGTGGCCTGGCTAATTCCCCCTCTGTGCCCACTGAAGCTTGCTCTGAGGTTATTCACCCCCAAGGAAACTGCCGGCCTGGCAAATTGTCCCACAGCAGGAGTGGGAAAGGCAGGCATGGGTGACCCTGCCCTGGCTGGAGCAGCCTCTGCCTGACAGGAACTTCCTTATCTCACAGCTTGGGTATTTATGGCGTAAGACAGAGCTTCTGTTCCTCTTACAACACTGCAATCACTACAAGAAGGGTTACACATCCTTGAGAGCACTGGCACATCCCCAGGGAAATACTCCAGTGACAGCTCCCCGGGACAAGGGCAAGACACAGCAGGTGCCAAGGGCACAGGGTGTTTACGGGCTAATTAACGATTCTGTGCCCATCAGCACCTCAGGTGCACCTCCTCAGGGTGACCAGGACCATCAGCATCTGGTCTGACCTGTACAGCACAGGCTGCAAGAATGCACAGGCTGCAAGAATGCAGAGCTGCAGCAGATCCCTGAGACAGACACCTCTGGGTGCACACTGGACAAGGAGCACACAGTGGAGCTCTCTGCTCAGTGCTCAGCCCAGGGAGCACCAGGGCAGCTTCCCAAGCACCACTGCTGAGTCAGCTGGGTCCAGCTCCCGGCTGGGGATGGTGAATAAAAGGCAGCAGTGAAATCACCACACCTGCAGGTGACACTCAGCCCTTCCGAGCAGTCAATGCCAGCTCGAAATTATGAAAAACCTCACAAAACTAAGGAGACAAAGAGGTTGTAGATGAGCTAAAATCTAAAAGACCTGACCCAGCAGGACATTTCTTACACTCTTTAGATGTCAGTTGGTTCAGGAAGGACATAAAACATGAACAGAAGCTCAGCCTTACTGACAGGACATGGCACCTCCACCTGATGAATCTGTGGAACAGTCATTTTATTGTTTGTAAGTTTTTCTTATAAGTCACACCAGCTTTTCTGAGTGTCTTACAGTGAGACCATAACTGCGCTGAGCCGTCATCAATAAAAATAAAAGGGATATTTTTAATTGCTGCTACTTTTACCAGCACTGGCACTGACTGCAGGACTGAGAGAGCACATTCAACAGCTGTTTGAACACTGCCATGCCTTTGAACAAATGGAGTTCAGATAGAAAAAGCATTTCATATGATGCTTTCCCTAAAGGATAATGATGCCTTGGGACAGAAGAACATTTGCAATACTTCATGTTAAAACCCAAAGCTGTAACTTTCAAATGTTCCCACAGCTGGATCAAAAGTGATTGCTCTGGTGAAACGAAGCACCTTGATTTTCCCAGAAAAATAAAATTAAATTAGAAGTTAGAACAGAGGCCAATATTCAGTGCTGTTCCACAACATAAAAGCTACATTTAACGCTTTACTTCCATTTCAGGTAACCTGGGAGGATCCACATAAAACACCATTTCTTTTTACGCAGCCCAGGTCTCAACAGTTCTGACCCTGCAACCGAAATTGTCCTGTGTGGGCTCAGCACCTCCTCAGTCACTGCTGGAACAGGCACATTCACAGCTCTGCCACACAAGGATCTCCATTAAAAGGTGCTTTTAATGTTGGCCCTGCCACTGCAGAGCTGTGTGCTGTGCCTCTCACAGCTTGTGCTCTTCCATATCCTCCTCAAAGAACAGACCTCTTCTGAGACCATCACATTGTTAAATTCTGGATTTGGTGAAGGAAAAAGAATAAAACCCCAGCCAAGCCCTGAAACCAACAACAACCTCCCCCTCCAAGGCAAAAATCTCAGTTCTGCTGCAGTTCCTTGGGAGGGAATGGCCAACTCCATGTAAGGCAGATGCTGATCAAAGATACCAAACTTCAGAAGCTGAGAAGAGTCATCCTCACCACTCACACCACAACTGGTGCCCACTGGTGCTCCTCAGACCTGTCTGACAGAACAAACTGCTGCCAAGACCCCACAGGGTCCTGTGGCTGGCTCAGCTCTGCTGTTGGTCTCCCTGCTGCAAATCTGACAGACAGAGGGGCTTGCAACTCAACTGAAAACCCCTGAAGACATGGCAGGGCAGCAGCAAAGACTGAGGGGATGGAGAAATTTGGCCTCTGTTCTTCTAAGGAAGGCAACGTTTGTCTCACCTGGGATCCTGCTAGAATCTAAGCAACCAAAGCTCCTCTCTCCTTTATTCCCCAATTCCTGTGCCATGCCTTTTCCAACTGCTTTGCCCTATGGATGGCCGCACTGCATCCTTGGGAAAGCTCTAACCACCCCATCACACTGAGGGAATCTTCCAGATTCAAGTAATAGGAAACCTGAGCCCATACCATGACTCAAAAAGCACAAAGTATCACTTCCACCCCCTGTTCCCCCCAAAGCTTTGACACCTTGTGACACACTCTCTTCTCTGCCTTCTGGATGCAACTAGAACACTTCAAGGATCCAGCTGAAATGCATCATCTCCTCCAGAAAAAACTAAAAAACCTCCAGTAAATTCCAGCCACCTGCTCTTTTTTGTACAGTTTCCTGGGGCTTTGCCACTGACAACAAGCAGGAGGCATCCATAGACACCAACACTCATTGATCAAATTAGTGATGCTGAGAGAAACAGCAACAAATCCTTGATTCCAAAAGAAATCAGGGGATGTGGACACTTCCACCACGGCAAATCTACTGACAGCTTTGAGACAGAAGCACCACTCAGTGTCCCACAACCCCCAAAAACCACGGATTAAACTCTTCCCCAGGGTGACTCAGAATTCCAGGGGAGGCAGCAGGACACTGCCTCTCTTCACAAACTTGGCTTCTGTGCACACAACTCTGCCTAAGGAATATCGAGGATTTCCCATGTCACAAACACCAGAGCAACCTCAGGACACACTTGCTGGGTTGCTGCAATCAAGCATTCCACGCCCTTGCAAAGATCACTCTGAACGATCATAAAATCAGCGTAACAGAGTTCCAGGCCACAGGTACCCCCTTCCAAAGCAGTGCTGGACTCCAGGTACCTCCTGCTCTCCACCGAGGGATGAAAACGCTTCCTCCCTCACTGCTGACGGGGAGCAGCTTCCCCGGGAATGCTGCCGACAGCCTGACACCCGGAGCAAACCCTTCTCCTTGGAGGAAACTCACCCTGGGCCATCCCGGAGCGGCAGAGCCCGGCACGATGCCACCACCATGCCCAATTCCTGAGCTGTGCACGGGCTTTTCCTCGGCCAAAGCGCCTCTTCCGCTACGTGTGTGCGTGTGTGGATCGCTCCCCAGTGATGTAAACACAAAGGCATGCGGAGCAGTGGGCGATATGTAAATCCAGCTGGAAAATCCCACAGCTCAGCCAATCTCCACGCTGCCTCCCAGCTTTGCCCCGGCTGCTCCGGGTTCAGTTTAGTGCAGGAAAAACAACCCCTCTCCTAGCACACGTGGATTTATTCCCCTGATTGGAGAAAGCTCCGGAGACAGAAAAGTCCTTTGCTTGCTTTAAAGGGAGTTTGAGTTTCTCACTCTCTTTTATAGTTCCCAAACTATTCAGAATTCTGAATAACAAACAGCAACACGCTCTTTGCCTGGAGAGACAATCCAGGGAAACCCAGTTAACTGAGAACAGCCACAAAAAGGCAGAGCTGGGGAGCAGGACTGGCCCGAAACACAGACACTGATGGTAGTGGGGGACTTCTACAGCCAGGACACCCCTCCCACAGCTGAGGCTCTCCCAGGCACAGGCACTGCCCCGCTCCAGCCCTGGACACCTCCTTAAAGCAGGAAGGCGACCCTGAAGCTCCAAACTCGAGCTGTGCTCAAAGCAGAGCAGGAGCAGCCTGAAGGGGTAATTTGGGGTGCAGCTGCCTTAGCGTTGCTGAGCTCGAAGAAGGGTGACACATACCCCTGTGGGCAGCCAGCTGCCTCCCTCCTGGTCCCAGCTGTCACTACAGCCCCTGATCCAACCCATGGGCACAGGGACGTGCCCGTGTGTGCCCCACCATGCCCATGGCAAAGGTGAACGGGCAGGGAAGGGACAGCAAAGGGAATAAACACCGGGAGGGAAGAGTTCCACCAGCCTGAACGTGGCCACGTAATCCGAGCACTGAAACCCAGGAAGGAGTTTCCCTGCAGTGCACTCCTCCTGGCACACCTGGGCTTGGCTGACAAAACCCGTGAGAAAAGTACAGGCAAAAACCCGTGAGAAAGGCACAGGCAAAAACCCGTGAGAAAGGCACAGGCAAAAACCCGTGAGAAAGGCACAGGCACGCTCCAGGAAATCCCACTCAGGGCCAGCAGGGCTTGGAAGGGAACAGGGGAACACTCAGCCCTCGAGGTGACTGGTGGCTGAACCCCACTGAGGCTGCAAAGTGCTCAGCAGTGCCCAGGAGCACCCTCGGGTGCAGGGCAGAGCTGGCACCAGCACACTGCTCTGCAACCATCCAGGGCCTGCAGGGCTCCCTGAGGCTCCAGCAGCACCCCGGGATTGGGCAGCCCCGGGGAGGGGAAGGGCTGACTTCAGGCAGGGGACACAAACTCCCAAGTGATGCTCACTCACACATGGCTCTAGGCCATCAGTGGCTGTGCTGCCACAGGAGGGCTCACCCTGGGATCCCCGGGGTCAGGGAACCAAACCACATGAAAACTGTGGATTAGGTTTTTTTTTTCTTTCCTTGAGTCTGATAAATATGAAAATCCCTGTGTGAGTGTTAGCAGGAACAGTACCAGCATGTTCTGACTGGAAACACCACTGTGGCTCAGGTTTCCCATTTCCACAGGGTAAAACGTTCCCTCCCTCAGGCAGTGTCACCTGCACACAAAGCAAACCCCAGTGCTGGAGCTTTCTGGGTGGATTCAGCCTGTCCCTGCCCTGCTCCAGACCCCAGGACCTGGAGGGAATCCAGCAGACTGCAGACAGTACCTGCTCCTGCAGCCTCCTGCATGATTTTAGGGATTTGCCTTGCCAGGGGAGGTGCAGGGTGGACATCAGGAGGAATTTCTTCATGGAAGGGGTTGTCAGGAATTGGAAGGGTCTGCCCAGGGAGATTTGGAGTCCCCATCCCTGGAGGTGTCCAAGGAGCTCCTGGACGTGGCACTCAGTGCTCTGGGCTGGAATCAGGCACAGGGTGGACTCAATGGTCTTGGAGGTCTTTTCCAACCTAAACATTTCTGGGATTCTGTGATCCACACTACTTTCATCAAGGGCTTTCTGGAACCACCCTTCACCCCCAAACCTGCAAGCCCCACCATCCTCGCTGTGGCTGGAACCTCCAACCACTGGCAGACAAACACTTGAGGCCAAAATGCAGCAGCTGTTGAAGAGGAACCCGACTGCTCAGTGCAGGCTGAAAACACATCGCTGGGGGGGAAACGCACAGGGAGGCAAAATTAGAGTGCTGCAATTGAAACAAAGGCAGAGCAACGTTGCCAAAGTGGAAAAAACAACTGCTAGGTCACAGTTCTTAACACAGCTACGCCCTGGCACGGACAACAGCCTGGACCTGGTGCGTTATGGAGACGCCAAACCCAGCTCTTGTAACACTCACCAGCCCCCCGGCGGTCCCTGACCCCGGCAGAGCTCTAAAGGAAGCTGAACACAAGGGAAATCCTCCCCGCTGCCCTTCCCAGCACACCAGCTCAGGGATCCGACAGGAACAAAGCGTTTGACAGCGTCTGTCACCGGGATAGAGCGCAGGAGCTCGTTTGAAATGAGAAGAGGACGGCACAATCCGCAATCCACAGCCCGCAAATGTTCTGGGGCAGCTTCGGAGACCTACCCCCAGGTATCCCACATTTTGTATATTGTGACCCCAAAGCCCAGGGAAATGAGATTACTGGAAGGGCAGGAAAGAACCAGCAGCAACACGTGCTGCGGTCGGACAAGGAATGGAGCAGAAACGCACAAAACTGAGCAGAAAAAGCCAAAGCTAAGCAGAGTCTGCGATGAGACCCAGCGGACACACCGGGAGGGCAGCGGGTGCAGTGAGCGAGCCCTGGACGGGATTCACCGGGGACGGAACAGCGCAGAAGATGCTCGAGATCCTCTAAGCGCCCCAACAGAGCCGCTGGCACCCCCAGACACGGCGGGCGGTGGGAACGGGGCAGCCCCAGGAGTCTCCGCCGGCGCCTTCCCGGCCCGCGGCCCAGCGAGCCCAGCACGGCCCCCCCCTCATGGAGCCGCCCGACGCGGCCCGCCCGGCTCCCCACGGCCCGCCCGTACCTCCCAGCGGCGGCGGCGGCCGCAGCGCCGGTGCCCGGTCCCGGCACATCGCGCCCGGGCCTGCTCCCCGCTGCCGCCCGGCCCGGAAGAGCCGCGCCCAGCGCTCCTCGGGACTTGTAGTCCCGTGCGCCGCTTCCTGCCCGCGCCGCCTGACGGCCCAGACTACAACTCCCAGCAACCCCCGCAGACAGCCACTCTATGCTACAACCACTGTCGCTACTGGTTCGGCCCGGCCTCCTGCAGTGACCAATCAGAAGGCGGCAACCGCCGCCTCGGGCCACGCTGCGCTGCGCGTCGCTATTGGCACGGAGGAGAGCGACGGCCAATCAGCGCTGGGAGAGGCGGGGTGGTGATCACGCCAATCGCTGGCGATTGGCTGTGCCCACAGCAGCCTGACCAATAGCGGCGTCGCAGAGGGGATAAAAGATGTAGCGTGGGGCACGTGCGTTCTTTCCAGGCAGAGGTGCGGGACGGGAGCGGGGCGGGCGGGAGCGGGGCCGGTAACGGGGATATTGCCGAGGGCGGGCCGGTGATGATCCACATTTACCTTTCTGACACCTCGTCTGAGGGCGGCGGGCGGCCGCAGCCCCTGCTGAGCAGCTACGGCTGAGGTCCGCGGTGCTCGCGTTATGGCTGGGCGGTCAGTCGGACTCCTCCCCCTCACGCGCTGCCTTCTCCCCTCAGGACTCGGCGGGAACCGGCCGCGACGTGGGACTCGGTGGAGGCGGCGTCCCGGAGCCTCCGTGCCCGATCCGCGGCACTCCCCGGCGTTCTGGGCCGGTAAAACGCGGTGTGCCGTGTTGTGGTGTTTGCGGTAAGTGGGGCTGAGCCCTGTGGGGAAATCCTGCTCTACAACGACGCCGCTCTTGAAGCACAAAGAAGCAGCTGCAGAATGGTCTGGAGGGAAAAAATCACCGACTTTGACTCTCCCTCATGGCTTAGTTCAAGGTGAATTTCATAGCAAGGTGGTGGATGCAGTAGTGTAAGTGAAGGGGTTTACACTCTTAACTCTAGTGCTGCAATGTGTAGATGGAGAAATTTAATCTTTTTTTCGAAGATAAGGGGTTCCTTCTTTAATGTTTTCCCAGTCTTAAAACCAGCCTTATTCGTAAATGCATTACTGCTATATTTCTGCTTTGGCTTTTATATAAAGAAAAATTTGTAGCTTACAGTGAAATAAAGTTTTGAAAAGCCTCGTTTTTGCCTCTGTTTTTCAGAGTTTCCATGGGCGATCTGTAACTCGCAGGCTGCCTGAAGTGTTGTGTGGGTACCCAGGGGAACCGCAGTGCATTGAAATTTGCTGTGCTTTGTTCAGCCCCGCTCCCTTCATTGGAATCTTGGAGCCCCTTCGGTTGGAAAAGTCTTTGGAGACCCGACTCCAACAGTTGTGCCAGGGCTGCACAAACCTTTTTGGGGAGAAATTCTCCCAATATCTTGTTTAAACTCTAGTCATACCCTGGTTCTGCCATGTGGATCCAGATGGGTTCAAGGCTGAGCTAAAATATTTGACAGTGCTGTGTGTTGGGACAATCAAAACATCGTTGTAGCCATGGAGATTATTAAAAAATTTTATTAACAGGAATGAACCGAAAGCTGTAAACAAGAGCCAGCAGAAATGGGATGTTGCAGATGAGGCCGAGTCCTCGCACATGGCTGGGCGCACTGAGCAATTAACTCGAATAATTAACGCTGTGCTGAGCAATTCCGCGCGGTGGCAGCAAAGGCCCATGGAAAAATCCCAAATGACCGTGAGGAGGAGCTTTGGGGCCAGGCCAGTACCGGGAAATCAGTCCCACACTGAGAACTGGTGACTGGGGCTGAGCCTGCTCGAAGTTTAGGTTAAACCACAACCACGGCTGTGAGCCCCTGCTGTAGCAGGGTCTGTTCCCCACAGGCAGGCTGGAAGTGCTCCCAAGGGAAACTCTTAAGTCTTCTGCACTTAAGGGAGATTTTATTTGGTTTAGACCCACACTGAGCAAGAATTGAGCAGTAATTAGCTTTGTAAGCCAGACAGATGCCAGTCTGAGGGAGAGGGAAGATGGCAACTTGACTAATCCATTAGGAATCCTAAATTTTGCCTTTAGGGACACTCCTTGTCACCTCGGGATGGGGCTGCTGCTGCTCCAAGGGCAGGATGAGGAATTAGAGTGGTGGAGCTGCCAGGCTGGTGCTGCCCCACACAAAACCAAATCCCTGGGGTGAGGGGGCCCTGACAGCCCCCCCATCACAGAGCTCCTCTGGCTGCTCTTGCAGCAATGCAAACGTTCCTGCAGGAATGGGTTTTCCACAAGTGACTTTAAAATTTAAATCAGACAGTTTAAGACTCGTCTCTCCCCTAAAATACTATTTAAGGAAAAAAACAAGTTAATTTTAAGATCCTTTTTCACCCTGTGAAGCTGTTGCTGCTCGTGTTGCTGTAGCTCCCTGAGGAGTGAAGCTTGGAGCACGTAGGAGCTGCAGAGGCTCCTTGTGCCCATCAGGAAGGCAGTGCTGGAGCCAAAATCCCAGGAAAATGAGGGGCAGGGGCATCTGAGTCAGCAGCTGGTGGGGCTGGTGCTGCCTGGAGGGCACAGGATGGGTTATTTATTTCATTTGGAGAAGCCACCGCGGCTTGGCGCAGCGGGCACCTGCTGATGTGTGCGTGGAGTTTTCAAAGGGAAAAATTGCCAAAGGCCAAACACTTCATCCAGATTCAAATTTGTACTGAGAAGTGCAGCTTGACAAAAAAACAGCCAAAAGCCTGACACAGACCAAAGGGGTGAGGAGGCCCTTGAAGAGAGCTGGCAAGAGTCTGCAGCCTGTAAAATTACTGCCTGCAGCTTCCCCCCAGCTCTCTGCAGTGAAAAGAAAGAGCTGCCCAAGAGAACTTTGAAGATATCAAAGCGTTGTTGCAGTCTGAAAACACCATCACACTTACAGGAAGGCATTTAGAATAAGCTGCAATACATTAGGTTTCTTCTCAAAGTACTAGAAAGGGTGGAAGGAGGAGAAGCAGAGCCTTTTCCAAAGGGATGAACATTCTCTACACAGCCAGGTGTGCAGGAGCGAGCTCTGCCTTTGCAGGGAGCAGGAGAATCCCTCACTGGAAGCATGTCCCACCTCACAGGGATGGACAGACAGGAGAAAGCAACTGCAGAAATGGCTGCCTTCAAACACACCCTTCCTGCACCCCCCAGCCAGGGCTCTCAGCTGAATTCCAGGTACACAGGGAAAGAAAAGGGAATTTAGGACTTTTTCCTCCTGGTGGGGAGAAGGTGTTGGTTCCCCTGCATCACACCCTGGCTCTCAGAGGTTCCAGCAGCCTCACAGAGCAGGCGCAGGGAGACCCCAGCCCCTTCCCAAGCACCCACCTCCCACCTGCGAGCTGGGCAGGAACGCTGGCGAGGGGAGCCGAGCCGATGGATGCAGCGGGGCTGCAGAATCAGAGCTTTTCCTGCTGCTCCTGTGCCCTGCTCTCAGCTGGCCTCGGGGCAGACACAGACACGACAGACAGACATGCACACACTGCCCACGGGCCCCAGTCTCTGTACAAATGCACGTTAGGACCTGCAGCAGCCCGAGCCTCGCACTTCCTTCTTCACGTAGTCGTGGAGCTTGAATTTGGGCTCGTTGGGCAGCTTCATGGACCTGTGCTTCAGCTCCCTGGGGAAGGGGAAAGATGTTACTTTTATACTGCTGCTTCTGGCAGGGAGAGGATTTTGTCTGGAAGGAGCCAGAGAGGGAGTTTGGACAAGGGCATGGAGTGACAGGACAGAGGGGAATGGTTTTCCTCTGCCAGGGCAGGGATAGATAAGATGTTTGGGAGGAATTCTTCCCTGTGAGGGTGGGCAGGCCCTGGCACAGGGGGCCCAGAGAAGCTGTGGCTGCCCCTGGATCCCTGGCAGTGCCCAAGGCCAGGCTGGACTGGGCTTGGAGCACCCTGGGATAGTGGATGGTGTCCCTGCCCATGGCAGGGGATGGAACTGGATGGGCTTTAAGGTCCCTTCCAAGCCAAACCATCCCAGGATTCTATGATTCCAAGCTGCCTTGCCCAACTCAGTGGATCTCAGTGTGACCTGGACACTGCTAAAGCTCCTGACGATGCCAAGGCCACTCTGTGGTCGCTTACTTTGCGATGGCTGTGAATGCTAATTCCACGTTGAGGCCGCTCTTGGCGCTGGTCTCCATGAAGGGCACTCCGTACTCCTGTGGGATGGGACACAGCAAGGTCAGCATGGCACCAACCAGCTCCCAGGGGCTCTCAGGGAGGAAATTTTGAGGACAAATTAGAGCTGTTAGTAGAAACTTGAAGAAGAAGAGATGAGGAGAAAGGGGAAAGCATGCCAAGGGAAAAAAACCCAAGTGTTCCCAGGGGTAATTTGGGTCAGACTGGTCTCCAGGCAAACTTTTCCTGTGCACATCCTCAGGTACCTCACCTACCTTGGCAAGTTTCTCTCCATCTTCCCTTTTCACCACTCTGTCCTGAGCTGAATCCACCTGAAGCAGGAATGGCAAGGAGCAGTTTGTGGTGATTTGGAAGGTCACCAGCATGCACCTCCCTGTTCCCTTATGCCCTGCCAGGCTCCCCTGCCCGTGGCTGCAGCGTGGGAGGAAGAGGAGGCTCTGGCAAAGCCCTGGGGCCAGGCTCACCTTGTTTCCCAGTAGCATGAGGACCACATCCTGCTGTGCGTATTCATGGATCTCTGTCAGCCAAGCCTGGGGGGACACAGCCGAAGAGAGGGGTTGGCAACAGCTCCAGGAGGAGGAGGGGAGTGGGAATGATGGGGAGCTGCCCCAGTCCTGGCATGGACACCCTCTGCAAGCAATGCTGCCATCCCCAGCATGTTCCATGGGTGATCCCTGTCATCAAGGGGGTGACCCCGAGCCCTGGGGGAGCCACTCTGCCAAACAAGCCCAGCACCCCACTTGGGCTGCTACCAGAGCCCCATTTCCCAGGGTAACAGCAGCCTTCTGACCCCCCCTGCCCACCCCATCTGCCATGGGGTGCTTGTAGGGCTCTGACCCCAATTCCCCCTCGGTTGGGATGTTCAGACTGAACCTCCTTTCAGAGGACAAGGCCAGGGGGGGCTCTGGGATGTGCCCATGCATGTGCTGCCCCGTGCCGAGCACACTGCTCCCAGCAGGCACCTGAACCTGCCTCCCTGAGCCGTGGGGTGGCTTCCCTGCCCTCTAATCCAGCCTAATCCAATCAAACCTGCCCTAATTCCCTGTAATCCCTGGCGCCGTGGTGTGAGAGCTGCCTGCTGCCCCCAGTGCTGTTGCTGGGCTCACGGTGGTCTCTGGTGATCCCTGGTGGTCCCTGGTGATCCCTGGTGGTCCCTGGTGGTCCCTGCTCCAAACCCAGCTGGAGCCCCAGGAGCACACTGCACCCAGGCTGGACTCAGGGTGCTCAGTTCCATCATGGGTTGGATCACTCCCGACTCCCTTTGGCTGTTTCTGACTCCACTCTGGCTCCATCCCTCTTTCCAAAGCCTGGCAATTCCTCTGGGTGCTCTTTCCTTCCCACTGGGGCCCAGCCCCCAGCAGACTCAGAGCCTGGTTAACACCCAGAACTCACCCTCCTTGAGCCAGCCAGCTCCTCAAACTGGAAAATGCCCCTGCTGGCCCTTCCCAGCTGGTGGGAAGCACTCCCAGCGCCGGTGACGCGGGAGCAGGGTGGCAGGGCTGCCCTGTCGCAGCCAGGGACTGCAGGCACAGAGAGGTGGCAGGAGCGGTGCTGCCGAGGGAAGGATGCTCCGGAGCAGGACGAGCTCCAGGCCCCCGGGGGATCAGGGCTGTGGGAGCCCAGGAGCCGGTGTGACACATCACAGCCCCAGGGCGTTGATGCCAGCACGGGGTGTTTGTGCAGGCACAGCTGCTCCCCGTGGATGCACACGGCGTTCCCTGCCCGGGACACGAGCAATCACACCCAGTTCAGTCCGGGATAATTGCTCCCCGGCCCGGGACACGAGCAATCACACCCAGTTCAGTCCGGGATAATTGCTCCCCGGCCCGGGACACGCTCTGCAGCGCTGGCACAGGAGGCCTCCAGCAGCCACACGCGGCAAAGGGAGGGGACACTGAGTGCCCCGGTGTCCCTGACACCCCACTGCCATGTGGGCAGCATCTGCTGTCCCCTCTGCCAGGTTTGAGAGCCCCAGCACCGCTGCCCAGCTGCCCTGTGGGACCCGGGGGAGGGCACAAACTGGGGCAGCACCAGGAAGCCCCCAAAGCTGCAGGAAGGGCAGCGGGGCTGGGGAGGTGCCACATCATGGGAGCCTCGCCCTGCCAGGTTTGGACTAAGCTGGGGGGCAGTGAGGTGCCCAACCCCGACCCACTGTGACCTGAAGGAGCAGAGGGGGATGAGGGAGCAGCTCGCTGGGTAGAGCTCCCGTGCTCAGCTGCCGCAGCAAGTTCTCTGCCAGTGCGGTAATTATACAGCGTTAATTGGCCGGAGCAGTGAATCCATCACCCTTTACTAGCTGTGAAAGGGAAAACCTTCTCTGCCTGTCCCCTGCCTGTCCTTGCAGGTGCTCAGCAGTAACCACAGCCCTTCTGCAGGTGACCACAGCTCCCACCTGCAGCACACACCTCCTGGAGGAGCCCACAACCACAACCCAGCCAGTCACACGCGAGGGACGGCAGGAGGGCCGCGGTGCTGCTGTACCTGGATGTTGTCAAAGGACGCTTTGTTGGTGACATCGTAGAGCAGGAGCAGGGCTGTGGAGAGAGGGACAGGCCGTCAGTGCCCGTGCCAAACCGAGCCCATGGCTCAGAGCACACTGCCCAGCCCCTGGGAGGTACAGAACACACTAACAGCCAGCGCAGCAACACCTCACACTGCCGTGTTTGCAGAGCCTCCTCCATCCACGGCAGCTGCTTCCCACGGCAAACCGCTGCAGTGATTCCTGCCTCAGCTGGCCTGGAGGGGCAGCTCAGGGCCCGCGGGAGGCAGAGGGAGGGGCTCCCAGGAGCAGAGGTGCCCGTGCTTACCGTGGGCATCCCGGTAGTAGGCGTGGGTGACGCTGCGGAAGCGCTCCTGCCCGGCCGTGTCCCAGATCTGGAAGGCAGATGGGAGCAGAGGGATCAGACCTGAGCAGAGCCCACCCAAACCAGCCCAAACAGCACCCAAACCAGCCCAAACAGCATGCTGCCACCCCAGGAAGCTCCCCCAGCTTTTTCTCCCAGGGACATCAATAGGAAAAATGAGCAGAACAATAAATAGGGAAGCAGCCTCTGCCCGCTCCTCAGCGTGGGGACACAGTGTGGCCAAGGGCTCCCAACACGGCCATTCATTGGAAAATCCATGGAGCAGATGGATGCATGGGGACCTGCTAATGTGATTTATCAGCCCTTAATGCAGCAGGAGGTTTGCAGAGTGCAGGCTGCTGCCTGGGGGATCTGTGGTACCGAGCTCTGGGCAAAGGGCTCGGAGAAACTGCTGGGTCTGAGGGGGCTGGAGCAGCTCTGGCTGCAGAGGCACACGGGCTGGGATGGGGATCACTGTGGCCAGAACAGCCCCCAGCCCTGAACAGGCTCCTGCCAAGGGGACACAGCAGCCAGAAGGGTCCATAAGGCTGTTCCAGGGCAGGAGACACGGCCACAAAGCATAGAGGTGGGGCCCCATTTTGGGGGTGCGCCTCTCCTTTGTCCTCTGAGGGGCTTTGTCCACCTCTGAACACCCAGGCAGCAAGGCAGATGCTTCCAGGGCCATGGGGACATACCTGCAGCTTCACCTTCACCCCATCCACCGTCAGCACCTTGTTCTGAAAGAGAATGGAAAGGGTGGTGAGGGCTGAGCGCAGCTGCAGAACGCCAAGGGAGACACAGCCAGCCCCCATCCCAGTCAGGGTTTCCCCCAAGCCCTCGGGCTGATCCCCTCTCCTGCTTCTTAAACTCCCATCCATTTTCACCACGGCCCAGCCAGAGGATCTCTCCCTGTATCAGCACAAGCTGCATCTATTTGGGTACCTAAACCCTGGCAATGCCACACCCAGCTCAGGCTGGAGACCTCTGGCCATGAATTAATGAGCACCAGCATCCCACCTTAATGGCCTTCAAAAGACAGAGTCAACCACTCCACATCCACCAGCAAATTTAAAAAAACCTCCTGCTCTTGCCTCTTGGACCTGTTTTTCTCCTGGTTTCTCTCTCAGGATGTTTTTCCTCCATTTTGCTTGGTTTTAGGGAAGCTGGAACCAAGGAGGAGAGGGGGCAGTGTCCCTCCACACTGGGTTTTCCCCAAAGCCAACGGGACATTCTGTGTGGATGCCCTGGCAGGGCTGGGAGCTGTGTGGGAGCCCCCCAGTGCCCCTCAGGGTGGCTGGAGGGCAGGAGATGGATCCTGACCGTGTCCCAGAGCAGCCACCACCCCAGCAATCTGCACCAGCCTCTCCAAACATTAGAGGAATGCAAGCCTGCAGACCAGCCATCCCAGGGGAAGGAGCAGAGAAGAGATTAATTTGCTCACCAGATCCATAGAAATTAGCACAGTAATCAGTGGGACGTGCTGGAAACGCGGCCAGGGAACAGCGCAGCAGTGGGATGAGGCAGCTGGTGCCTGCTCTGGAGATGATTTAAACCCCATTTCCTCCATTTGCTCTGGAGCTGCTTTGGGATGCTCCCATCTCTCACACGGCCATGGGATGGCCGAGGCTGCCAGGACCCCAGCTGTGCTCAGCCCTGGCTCATCCAGCCCTGGCACTGGACACGCCACCGGCCACCCCAGTGCCACCAACCCCCCCCGGGATCCACCAAGATCCACCCCTGCACCTCCCACACCTCTCAGCACCACCACCCCTTCAGGTGCTGCTGAGGCTCTTCATTGATAGTTTTAATGATAGCAGAGGGAGCATCTCCTGTCCTGCTCATCTCCACAAGGATCCGGCGGGGAGGAGAGGGCAGCAGAGAGCCGGGGCGCTGAGTGCTCCGTCTGCTCAGGCAGCGCAGGGAGACGGCCCAGGTTTATAAATACCTTCAAAGGCAGCGACTGAGACGGGGGAGAGAAGTGATTCACAGCCCGGGAGCTGTAAAAATAGGCAGCCAGGGACTGGGGTGGGGGAGCTGGGAAGTACTCGGGGAAAAGCCGGGGCTCGGGGAGTCGGCCGGGGGTTTAGGGCCCCCCACATGTGGAGCTGAGCCTTTCCCAGGACAGAACAGGGCTCCTGGAGGCTTGACGTGCCCAAAGCCCAGGGTCCCCACGGCCACAAAGTGCCCCCTGGAGCTTGGTGCCTCTGCCCGGGGCTCCCAGGTGAGCAAGGACAGAGCCACAGCCACGGCAAACAGTGCTGAGCTGCACCCCCACCTGATCCCAGAGGATGGGAACAGCCCTGTCCTGGCCTGTGCCACAGGTGAGACAGGGCAGGTCTATGCTCTGCAGGACATCCACTCTCCGAGCTCACCCTGCTCTCCAAAACCCTGGCTGCTACGTGCAGGTGCTGGACCCACAGACACATCCCACAGGCTGATCCCACAGACATCCCACAGGCTGATCCCACAGGCTGATCCCACTGGCTGATCCCACTGGCTGATCCCACAGGCGGATCCCACAGGCTGATCCCACAGACATCCCACAGGCTGATCCCACAGACACATCCCACTGGCTGATCCCACTGGCTGATCCCACAGGCTGATCCCACAGACATCCCACAGGCTGATCCCACTGGCTGATCCCACAGGCGGATCCCACTGGCTGATCCCACAGGCTGATCCCACAGGCTGATCCCACAGACATCCCACAGGCTGATCCCACTGGCTGATCCCACAGGCGGATCCCACTGGCTGATCCCACAGGCTGATCCCACAGGCTGATCCCACAGACATCCCACAGGCTGATCCCACTGGCTGATCCCACAGGCGGATCCCACTGGCTGATCCCACAGGCTGATCCCACAGGCTGATCCCACAGACATCCCACAGGCTGATCCCACAGACACATCCCACTGGCTGATCCCACAGGCTGATCCCACAGGCTCTGCACTGGCACAGAGCCATTCCAAACACCATTCCCAGCCAGCTGCCAGCACCACCTGCCAGGGATGGTGCCAGGGACAGTGCCAGGGGCTGCACAGGAAGGCAAAGGAGCTGTGTTTCACCATCAGCCCCAGCTCCTGGCACGAGGGGTGAGGACACTTGGTGTCATGGATGGTGACAAGGGACAAGGAACCATGAGCATCACCTTAAAAGCAGCACCAAACAGGTGCCCTTCCCCATGGCCACATGCGCCCCTCCAGCTCAGGGCAGGGTGTGTGGCTGTGCCCAGGGCCGTGGCCGTGTCCCCAGGGTGGCCGTGCTCCAAGGCTGACAGAACACTGTGGGTGGGAGGGAGCATGGAGCCCCAGCCCTGAGCATGGATCATCCAGGCCAAAGCCACCTTGAAGCATCTGGTGAGCAGCCAAAAAGGCTGAAGCTCCAAGGGTGCCCCACATGCACTGACCTCCCCCTCAGGAGTTAATTAACAGGGAGCCAGCAGCAACAGGAGTCACACTAATTACGACTGACCTATATTTTAGGGAGGTAAATGCTTGGACCTAATTAAAGTCTGCACAGGGATCCAGGTGCTGCTGGACCAGCCTGGGGGAAAATTGATTTTCTGAGGGTTGGGTGCTGAACAGAGCAGGGTTCCAGGGTGAGAAGCTGTAAAAGTGCTCCTGCAGGCAGGAGACACAGCCAGAGCAAGCCAGAGCATCACTCCTGCCTGCATCCCTGCCTGCACCCCAAAGAAATGATGAAGCAGGTGCCCAGGTCTCCTCCATACCACGGCTAAGTGACTTTCCAGCTTCCAATTTTTTTTTTTTTTTTTTTAAGAGATGCCTCAATTCCCTCCTGTCAGCCCTTCCAAGGCACAGCTGGGGGCTGAGCTCCTAATAAGCATCCAAAGACAAAAGACGCTGCGTGTCAATGCACTGAGACGTGAAATGTGCTGCCAGCCCTGCCTGCGAGGGGTGGGGCTGCGCTGCTCCGGGCTCCTTCCTCGTCTCACCTCGTTTGTTAGAACAGAGGTAACGCTCCCCGCAGCCTCCTGCCACAATTCGGGCAGGAAAACCCTCCCTGCACCTCAGCTCTGCTGTCACCCTTCCCAATTTCGGGTTTTGTGTCCTTTTTCCTGAGGCGGTGCAAACGTTATCGAAATCTCGTCTAGCAGGGGCCGCCTGCAGTGGAATGCCTGCAGCGCCTGGGGTGGACAAACACGATGCTCCCAAGTTAAATAATCTTCAGGACATCAGATAAACAAAGTCGGAACCTTGCAGATGCAGGAAAAAAAAATTAAATTACCGAGTGCAGATGGTCCTCAATTAAGAGCAGCATTATCACACAGCGAGGCCCCGCTGGCTGCAGCCCTGGCACGGTCCCACGGCTGCCCGGGAGCGGCAGGAGGGAGCGAGGGAGGGAGGGAGCGAGGGAGGGAGGGAGGGAGGGAGGGGAAGGTGATGGAGCGAAGCCGCGCCGCTCCTGAGACGTGCACAGACGATGCTCCCACCTCACGGCAGCTGCAGGATGGGCAGATGCCACAGCCCGGGTCACAGGGTCCCCACAGTGAATCCCACCAGGAGCAGCTGGCACATCCCCCGGGGGCTGGGCCCACGCCACTGAGGCTGCAGCACAGCCCAGGATCAGCAGCATCGACAACCCGGCCTCTCCCAGGTCTTACACGCATGAACTCATTAATTAAAGCCTTTAAAGTTAAATTGGATACATGGATCAATTTGCTTCGCAATTAACCGGACAAATGGGAAGCTGCTCCAAGCAGGGGACCCCCACCCCGGCTCCCTGGAGCCTGTGGCTGCTGCTGGCTCCAGTGCTGCTGCCCAGGAGTGCCCACCCAAGCACCCCCTGCACTTTTAAAATGGAAAAGAAGCCCCTCAAATGTCATTATTGGACCCTGGAGGCATCTCCTGCAGCTGAGGGGGGGCAAATTCCTGTCAAAATGGGGATAAATGGCATTAGTGGCTACAGATCAAAGCGAGCGCAGGCGCTGGGGCAGCACAGAGTTAATTAGTGCAGTAATGAGCTGTGGGACTGACAGCACAGCCACCCAGAAATGCCATTAGGTTGTGGTGTCACCGGGCCAGGCCACCCGGGAGCCAGGGCTGGACTGGGTTATCCTTTATCTCAGGAAGCCAGGAGACACCCAGCAGTGCAGGGCTGGCTGCAGGGAGGCTGGAGCACCCCAGCCCCGTGCCAGGGCCAGCCCAGGAGCCAAACTGCCACCTGGCAAAGCCCAGGGAGCCCCTGCGAGCACAAACACTCCTGTGCCAGGAGGAAATGGGATGAGTTGTGATCCAGCAGACACAAATAACCACCACCTCCAACGGTGGCTGCAAAAATAGATTGAGGATCGATATGGAAATCGGCCCAAAACAGCAGGACACTGCATTAAATTTGCTCGTTAAAACCCCGAGGTTTTCCCAGACAGGCACAGCCAGGGAGCTGCTCCTGGGGCTCAGCACCTCTCCAGGCACAGCACCTGCCCAGGGACATCCCAGCCCACTGCCAGGGCACGATCCAGGAGCAGCCCCACTCTGTCCCCCAGTGCTCCAAAAACCTGGCCCCTCTAAATCCAAGCAGTGCCTGATCCAGCCCAGCACCAGCACCTCCGTGGAGAACACAGCCAGCTCACCCCTCCAGCCTGGGAAAAGCCTCCAGGAGCACATTCCCTGCAGGAGAGGGGAGGGCACAGCCTGATGCTGTGCTGGAACCTGCAGAAAGCCTCTGGGAACGGGGAGAGCAGGGCAGGGCTGTGCCATGGTGTGGCTGGACATGGCCCTGCTCCAGCCGTGCTGTGTGGGGCTGGAGGATGTCCCAGGCACTGGGAATCTCATTCAGTGATCCTCTTCCTCCTCCTCAACTGTGCCACCACCAGAAACACTCATGAGCATCCTGGGGGAGACCTGGGTGGCCCAAACACCCCAGCACGGTTCCCTCTGCCTCGCCTATAAATCTTCCTTTCAGAGAAAAATCCCAACCAACCATCTCCCAGGGCAGGTGATGAATTCCTCAGCAGCTCTGTGCATTTGCACTGCGCAGCTAAAAATAGCAACTTCTGCCTTGGGATGTTTTCCTCCCCAGGCCTTGCACACTCCTGCCTGCAGCCGCTCCAGCACCGGTGCCAAGATCCTTTCAGAGCCCACAACGAGCTCTGGCTGCTCAGCTCCTGCTCAGCAGATCCCAGGAAATGCAGATTAACACCACGGCCCCTCAGAGCACACAGTGCTTCCACCCTGCCCTGCTGCCAGAGCCACCCCACAGCCCCTTGGAGGGGTCACCCCACCCTGTCCCCTCTGCCAGTCTGGCCTGGAGAAGCCACAAGCCCAGCCTGTGCCCCCCAGCCCTGGTCCCCAGCTGGGCACAGCCCCTTCCCCACAGCGCCCAGCAGTGCCCCAGGGATGTCAGCAGCACCAGCCCTTGCCCAGAGCCGTGTTCACTACATTAAACCCCAATTAACATCTCCCTGGCTGCCAGCCCTGCCCAGATAAGAGTCCAGCCTCTTGTTCGAGCAGACACACTGAAGAATTAGTGATTAATCATCTTCTAGTCACATCAGTCTGCAAATAAAAGGGTTTTCTGGCAAGAAGAGAATCCTGTCTTAGGGACAGATTAGAGGTAAGAGGATCTGCCTAGGATCATACATTTTAAACTCAGCCCTGCTCTGCTTCCCGGCATCGCCAGCAGCACTCGCAGTCCCGGGTGGGGTCGTGTTCCTCCCAGCCTGGCTGCTCCGTGAAACAGCAAAGCCCTGGCATGATCCATTGGAAGGATCCTTGAGGGAGGCACAGGCAGAGGAGACTCGATGCTCTGGAGCTGGGGCTCATCCCAGCAGGAGGCTTTGAGACGTCCCCACAGCGTGGGAGTGAGCCTGAGCCCAATCCCACAGGCAGCCAGAGAAACCCACCCTCAAAATTCCTCAGGGTAGGATCTGCCCTGGAGAGCTGAGCCACCAGACAGCAGCAGGGAGGCTGCAGCCCATCCCTGCAGCTCCAGCACACAGGATGGGATCCTCCCCACCCAGGGATGGTCTGCACAGCTCCCCCTCCACCCTGGGCTGCATTACTCACCCTTCCCATCTCTTTTCCCCCTACTTTATAAAAGAAGGGATGTTTTTAAAAATATCCCTGCTTACTTCTAAACCAGGAAGCCTTGGAAACAAAGGGGACAGAGATGGCTCACGCAGATCTGTGCCAATACCGGGAATAAGGAGCGTGGCGCTCGACATATTTATCTTAATTTTCCTCATCAAGGCCATGCCACGCTGCAAAGCTGAACAGGGATCTCCACGGAGCATTTATTGCTCTATCATTTCTCATCTGCAGCAAACACGGCCCTGACAGTGCCACAGAGATGAAAAATGGCTCATCAGGTCCTGTTAGACAGAGAATCGTTTATCTGGGGAGAAATAAAGCCTAGCAGCACTTTTCTGACCTTAGAGGTTTTTTCCAACCTAAACGATTCTAGGATTTGCCTCAGCGACTGCAGGCAGCCCTGGGCTGAAAACTTGCCTGAAGTTTCTGAGAAGACTTTACAATCCAATTAAAAAAAAAAAAAAAAATCAGCGCTGAATATCCAGCAGCAAACATTCTGTCAGCACCCAGCAGCAACACAGCAGCGTCTGCAGACAGCACTGCAAACAGCATTATTAAAGAGCACTTCTCATCCCTAAAGAAATTGAAATCCCCAAAGACCTGACAAAGGAATCTGTAGCTTTTTATCCCAAACACTCCCATCCTTCACGCACAGCCGAGGCAGACAGCTCCCAAAAACTGCTGTGCAGCAAACCTGAGCCCGGATTCTTTGAAGGATTCAAGGAAAAGAGAGTGACTGAACAGCTCTGATGAGATTTTCTGGTGGCTGTAAGAGTCCAGTCAGCCTCCAGGACTGGCACCCACAGGTCCCACAGCCCATCTCTGCATGGTGCAGTGGCAACAGGGACAGCCAGTGCTGAAACACAGCAGGTCCTGCCCCCTCTGCAGGGCAGGTCCCTCCTCAGCCCTGTGGCTGCTCCCCAAAGCCCAGCAGAGCTTTCTGAGGTTTCACCTTGCCCTCACTAACCACGGTGGTTCCACTTTGCCACGGTGGCAATGCCACCACAGTCCTGCCTGGCCATCTGCCCCTTCCTCGTGCAAGAACGATCCTGAAATCCCCCTTGGGCAGAGCTGGGGAGGCAGGGGCTGAGCAGGCAGAGCCCCCCCTGCCAGGGCCGGGGTGGCCACTCGGGTGCACCCACAGGTGGCACAAGGCAGCAGCCACAGCACAGGAGCGTCCCCAGCGCAGGCACCGTGCGCTCCAAGCTTTGATCTTTGCAAAGCTTTTCCTCCTCCCTGGCAGCAGTCCCAGTTCTCTCATTTTCTGCTCTACTAGAGCAGGCTCTTCCCCAGGTTTGGGCACCACTGAAAGCCCCGGGAGATGCAGAGGTGCAGAGGAATTGCAGCACGCTCAGCCGCACCGGCGCTTCCACGCCAAAAGCACCCCAGTAAGACAAACCAGTCTGGCCAACACAACTCCACATTTGGGGCTCTGGAGCAGAGCTGCAGGCCAGGAATGTGCTGGGAAATCACCCCAGCGAGGCAAAACACCCCAAATCCTTCACTGTGGGTGCTGGGGTGTGGGCAGCAGTGCAGACCACACTCCTGGGAAGCTGTTCCAGGGCACTGCCAACCCTTTTACCAACAGAGCTGGACCAAAACCCACACGCTAGCTCCTTGATATTTTTTTTTTTGTTTTTGTTGTTGCACATTTGGGAAGCTCAGCCTCAGCCAAGAACTCCAGCTGGAGCAGCCAGGTCCTCAGGAGAGGATTTCCACCTCTGCACTGGGCTGTGGGGCTGATCCCCGGAGAGTCAGCCCTCCCAGAGCTGCTGTGCTGCTGCTGCTCTCCCCCAGCACACCCGGCTGTCAGGAGCAACCTGACCTCACGTGTGTGTTATTCAGGAGGGAAAAACACATCACATCTGCCAGGCATTAAGGCTTGCCTGGGAACAAAGTTATTTTCGGCATTGTTGAGCACTTCTCCCATTAATTCATGCACGCTGATAAGTGCAGCCGATGAATGGGTTGACGGAAGTTCAGGCTGAGCCACAGAGCTGAGCCCCAGCCTGGCCAGAGGCCACCTGGATGTGTCACCCCGAGGTACAGGGCTCTGGGGAGCAGCCCCACAGAGCAGGACCCCCTCTCCAGGCTCAGCTCCTCGGCACTGAGTGAGCAGGGCTCTGGGCAGGAGGGCTCTGGGCAGGAGGGCTCTGGGCAGGGAGGGCTCTGGGCAGGAGGGCTCTGGGCAGGAGGGCTCTGGGCAGGGAGGGCTCTGGGCAGGGAAGGCTCTGGGCAGGAGGGCTCTG
>VZUI01059845.1:0-33158 GCA_013401135.1 Cettia cetti | reverse complement strand
GTGTTAGAAGCAGTCCAGATGAATCCTTCTGGAGTAACAGATGCAGCTCTGTGGAGTAGAGATGATCCTATAGACAAATCCAGTGATGCTGAGATGAGTCCAGTCTTCCTCTGAGGAATCCAGTGTAGGACTGACTCTCTGGGGGTTTCAGGCTCCCTTTTATCCAGGTAGGAAGTCTGGTCTCTCCCCAACACTGGGTGGAGCATCTCACAATGAGATGATGGGATGTGTCATGTGATTGGTGAGCCTTAATGGGCCATTATCAGCAGATATCCCCGGGGTGGGGGGGGTGTGGGGGGGTGGAATTAGTGATGAAAGAGATAAGAAACACTACTCCACCCGGTTTTAACAGCTGGGCCATTATTAGACAGCATCTGCCCCCTCCCCCTGCAGTTACAAGAGATAAAGAAAAAAACCACATTTCCCCAACTCCTTTCAACAGATGAAATAGAATACACATTTTTTGGGTTCCATAACCCAAGACAGGCTCTTATATAAGTCCTGGACTGTTTTTCACAGGTCTGGGTGAATATGTTTATTGCCTTGTTTCCTAGCCCATGCTCAAAGCAGCCTCCTAGCTAGTGGCTTACCCTTTTCCCTTCTCCCTTTATTGATCACTCATTCCTACAAGGGCTGCCTTGCCTGACAGGCACTTCCCTCAGTCTGCACACAGATTCAGGTGGCACCCTCCCTGGCATCAGCCAGCCACCTGGGCCTCTAAAATGTAAGCAAACTTCTTGAGCCATCACAGCACTTGTCTACATCTGAGGTTTGGGCTGGGCCAGCACTGTGTCCCCTTGTGGAGGTCGCCAAGGAGAAGCTGCAGGTCAGGGGGTCACCTGATGACTCATGGCATCATTTTCCTGATGGCTTTAGTGGCAGTGGCTCAGGATGCCTGCATGTTGTACATGGGCTGGTCCTGCTCTTGCCAGGGCCAAATTGTCCCAGTGTTCCATCCAGTCACCTGGACTCTAGGAACAATTTTGCCTTCAGCTTAGCAGGTGGAGGGGAGCTGAGCACAGCTCTGCAATAAAATCCATGGTACTTCTCAAATCTGCCATTTTGACTTAATTATTTCCCTGTTTCCTACCGCCCAACTGAAGGGAAGGTGGCTATGGAGGATCCTTGCTTCTCTGCCAGCAGTATGTGCTGCTCACCAGCCCTCTGAGCAGAGACTGACTGAACCTACCTGCCACCAGAAACAAGTCAGCCTTTGCTGGCACTTGTATCTGTAGCTCAAACAAATGCACACATAGATAAAACATTCCCAGACAGCTTCAGAGCTAAGCTCTCTTTGCTACATTTCCTTCTTTTGTGTACCCTCCATTTGAACTATAACTTGTGGCTTCAAAAATGAAATCTTTAACTTATCCTTTAGAGCAATGGACATGCAGATAACATGACTCTTGAGGAATGTAATCACTTCTGATGTAATAAGTTAGAAAAGTAAGAAAACCCTTGGCAAAGCATAAAGGATTGTTATGACTAGTAGTTTCATAAACGTAACATTAATATGAGAATTTATCTGAAAAAGTTATTATAAGGAGCTTAAGCACAACAGTGCAATGAGATAAGATGTTAAATTCATATTATTCAAAGGGAAAAATCAGTCTGCTTTGGATGAGGGGACAAATGCAATGTGTTTCAGCTGTGGCTAAGTGATGCAATGGAAATATTCCTATAATAAATAAACTGTTGTTCTTTGGTCAGAGCAAGTAAAAGATATTTTTCAGTAAGAGTGACCCTTTTACTGATAAGAATTGGATTGGTAAAAATAAAACATGACAAATGCAACCAACACCATACTGTATATTAATCTTAATTGAGAAAATTGCAAAAATAGTTAGTTTTATATAGTGTTTATTCTTACAGAAATAACTAAAATAAAACTGCAAGATGATACAGAAGCAGTACCTGTTCAGTGCTTGATAACTGTTTGTTTTCTTTACTATAATTTATGAATCTTTACTATAATCTATAAAGACTGATATCTATTAGTTATAAAGATGGCTATTTTTACTATAAGGGTGGTGAGGCACTGGCACAGGTTGCCCAGAGAGGCTGCAGACTCCCTATACGAGGAAGTGTTCAAAACCACGTTGGGTGGGGCTCTGAGTAACCTGGTCTAAGAGAAGGTGTCTCTGCCCACAGCAGGGCTGTTGGAATTAGATGATCTTTAAGGCCCCTTGCAACCAAACAACTCCATGATTTTAGGATTTTGTGACTGTTGACTTTGAGATAAAAAACATGTGTAGGGAGTTTATTTTCTGCTGAAGACCAAAGTTTTAAGTTCATTGAGGCAGTGGCTCTGTCCTTCTTGTCTCTTGTACAATATGCAGCACAGTGAAATCCAGGAAAGGATTATTGCAGCACCTTCACACTCTGAAGAGAAGTCAAAATCCATGAGTTTTTAAGTTTGCAGGTGTGCAGGTGACTGAAGCTAGTGGGTTTTAATTGATGAATAGCACAGGCTGACAGGAAATAGCTGGTCCTTTCTAGTGCAGCCCCGTAACTGTTGCTCAGATTGGTGTGCCTGTCTCTTCAATAAAGGAATAAAAAAATGCTCCCCTTTTTGATAGCCTGGAAACAGTGCTGTCCTGCACTGTCCTGTTGATGGTTATAGCAAGGGCAAGTGTAAAAAAAAAATTACCATGAAAAATTACCAGCCCTCAAAGTCAGGTAACCACCTAAAAAAGCAGCTCCTTTTGTGCTTCTGGAAGGATGTACAAAAATGAACCTCCTTTGCCAGAATGCAATGTGGAAAGAAACTCAATCCGTGAGCAAAGAGACTGCCTCTGGCCACATGTTTGCATTGCATTGATGGGTACAGAAACAGGGAAAAGTTCTTTACAGATCTGCAGGACTGCATCCAAGAAAAAAAAGGTCCACTATTGCTCATTCTTCTTCCTCATAAAAGCAACCTGCAATGACTTTAGATTGTGGCCTACTTACTCAGGGGCAAAAGTGTTCAATAGGAATACAGTCAGCCATATTCTTCTTACTTGCAAATCTTGCAGAGAGTTATGGAACTCTTGTAAACACCACAAAAACAACATGTGTATGCAACAAAAACACTTCAAAAGGTTTCTGGAACCTTTCCCAGAAGAGAAATAAAACAATTTACTCTTCTTTTACAATAAAGGGATAGAAAATGTGTCTATGATGTTATGCAGGGCAGATTGGCATGTTATAAACATTGTTAATGTTCCAGTCCTGCCAAAGGAGTCCCAAAGGTCCATCTGCCTATGCAGGACCCTGAATTTGCACAATAATGTGATTGGCATTAATGCTTTCCTCAGCTAATCCAGCAGCCTCACACCACAGGTGCTTGTAAAAGGATTCTCCAAAGCAAGACTGTGCTAAGTATTGTAGCAGTAAATCACAGGCTATCAGAACATCCCACCATTATACAATGTATCTGCAATGAGTTACCCATTAAACTGTGTTGCAGTCAGAAACCTGGCATACTGGGGCTTGGAAGAAGATTAATGTTTTAACATACTTTTAAAGCATTTACAAAATGAAATGTACACAGTTGCTCAGAGGGCTCCTAGGTTTTGTGTTACAAGACAGGAAAATATGAAATTAAACAACAGGGGATATTCTTAACAGCACGTGTCCATATTGATGTTATAGCAAAGCAGCCAGCCCAGATTTACACATTCTGGACAGGAATTACTAAGGCTACATCTGCACATACCTGAGTCCTGGCTGCTGTAGCACCTGTTCTCCCTGGAATGCAGCTTTGAGCTCTGCAGGGCCAGAGGCGTTCTCACAGCACATCTGGCACTGTCTCAGTGTACAGTGACCACTGGCTCCTCACCTGCAGGATGCACCATGGCAAAGTGTGACGCAGGGTGTGAGGCAAAACAAAACAGACTCAGCATTCCCCAGGGGTTTTATCAGCTTGGTTTCTGAGAGGTGTTGTCAGAGAGAGGCAGCTTTTCAGGGAGCCATTGCAGATATGTGCCTGACTGACGGAGGAGAGCAGAGAGGCCAGCAAAGAGGGAGAGAAAACAAGGGCAGGGCTGTGTAAAAAGATAGCACAAGATTGTGCAACTTGCTGTTCATTTGGACAGGATCTGCTGCCACCTTCTCTAAGGGAGGCAATCCCTGATAAAAAGGGTGAAGACCTCCAGCTATTCCAGGCACCACAACACCGGAGCAAGAGCCACCAGGAACCAGAGGATAGGACAAGGCAGAGGTTACTCAAATCTGTATCCAAGCATAGCTGAGCTCTGGGCATTGAGCCCTGAGCCAGGGTAGTTTAAGTTTGCATGGAGTATATCTAACAGCCAAGTGCACCTACCTTATGTTTGAGGTGTAAGATCTAGACCTGCAAAAGTATTTCCTGGGGACTAGGTACACATATAGCTTTGCTGACATCGATATACACACTCTCGATTCAGTTAAACGCTCCAAGAGTTTTCTAATGATACAACTAGGATTTGTGATACTAAATATAGACACCCAATCTGTCTCTCCTGTAATCAAAAGAAAATGATAGGGATGATGGAGATTATAGTAAAAATTCTCTCATCCTAAAGGATATATCTAAAATAAGCTAGATGGATAGTACCCTGAATGTAACTTTGTCTATCTTTACATGGGATGACTCGGTCATCTGTACATGTCTACAAAACAGGTGTCCAGACATGTCTGATCTTAAAGGTTATCAAGTGTTTTAACTCTCTAGATGTACTCAGATCCTGCTCCAGTATCTTTCCTGGGGTGACCTCCTGCTAGGTAGAGCTGCCAATCCTTCAAAGGATATTGGGTCAAGGGGATTCCAGAAAATTCCAATGTCAATCAATTTGGTGTATGCCAGAGGTCAGATGGTGAGCAAAGGAGCTCAATTATCCAAACAACTGACCTATTATGGCCAACAGCTCATTCTGCCAACTAAATTTAAAGGTCATCTACATAACTAACCTGAGCCTCTTGATGTTTAACTCCTGCTAAAAATCATTACTGTTTCTTCTTCCATAACCTTATTCAACATGTTTGACTGTCATCTGTAAAGGCACTTTGATGTTCTTCCATTTTTTCTCTTCTGATTCAGGCTACTTCTGTTTGGTCTTAGATACCTTCAAGAACACAGAGTAGCAGGGACATGGCTGAAAATGGGCAATACTGCTGGTCTGCACAGCAGTCATTGAAGGGCATGTCTGACTTCATGGCATAGATGTCCAGGATGATGTAGCTTCTGGAGAGGAATGAGCACTCTGCATTTAATTCACCTGACCAGTTTCAGTGGCCTGCTTTAGAGTGAGGTAAATTGTCTTGGATTCAGACATAGCTGCCTCTATAGGAAGCACTGCCATTTAATCAGACAAATCCCAGTGAGGAAAATAGCTGTGGCAGTGCGGTATCAGGGAGAGTATTGTATTTTGGAAACATTATGGTACTGTCCTTCTGAGGGGAATTCTTTTTTGAAGAATCCATGTTTTGAAGGATTTTGAAAAATATTTTTGGTCAATTCATACTTAAATTTCTCACATTTCAGGCAGACCCTTTTAAAAGCATATTGCCCAGAAAACTTGGTGAGAACACCTTGACTGTTTCTAGACATAACTGCTTTATATTCACAGAGAAATATCAACACCTGAGCTGCTTAAATGTTCTATGAATGTGGGAGGCCTTGTGTAAAACAGAAGTTCATTAGGGTGTGTCATGTCCATACAGTGTAACATAGAATCCACAAAAGGGCAACTGTTAGCATCTGCACTTGTTGACCTGACATTTAAGGGGTGGCTACTTGACATTTTTCTATGCCTACGTTTTTGGGGCTAATGACATAATCTATTTAACTTTCAGGCTCTCACATGCATTGGAGACAACTGACAGAAACTTATGGTCACCCAGGTACTATCCCAAATTTTTATGTTATCTTCACTTTGTCATCTCCCCCATCTCTTAGGAAGACTAAAAGGAAAAATGAAAAAAAAGCCTCAGTAAGGCATCTAAGTCAAGCACAGTTCCATACTGTGGAAGACAAATTTGGAGACTGCTATAGCTCAGAGCTGACAGTAAAGTAAGCACACCTTTCTTGAGCAGCAGTTCTGAGACATATCATGAATTTCAGCAAATCTGGAATGGGTTAATTCATTTTGCATAAAGCCAGTGTGTGCTTTGCTTCAACAGCCTCATGGCTGCAAGTGGCCACTGTGGCTAAACAAGAGAACCACAGCTGACAACGGCAAGAACTGGGATGCTGGGATTCTACTGATTTTGGGAACAACTATGCTGGGAATACTCACTTCTCACTGCCACAATGGCAGAGCTTCAGAGTCCAAGGATGGTGCAGATGCATAATGACTAGGCAGAATGACAGGTTAAATCTGACTTTTCACAGATATTTACATCTGAAGTTTGGACTTGTATTGGATATTTGAGTGCAGGTCTACCTCACCTGAGCAGAAAAGCTGCAGACAGAAAACCTGGGAATGAGCCCTGGGATTTGATGCCTGCAACTTCCAGGCAACAATGCATTTTGCATGACAAGGCCCTTTCTGGAAACACATTTCTGGAGGATATGGCACTCAGGCTCCTAAATAGGAGGGCATCCACAGGATCTGATAGAGTCTGAGTTATTTTGATACACAAACCTTTGGATTGAGCTACATGAAAACTATCATCCCTCCCTTTCTTTGTGGATGAGGCATAGATAGAGTGGGAATTTCGATTCCCTGTCACCAGCTGTGGTCACCCCTCAGCAGGCACACGGACATCAGGAACTGTTCTTGCTTGCACCTCATGGGCTCAGCCACAAGTGTGAACTTCAGGAATGTGATATGGTGCTTTGTTCAATTCAGAAATTCTTCTTAGTGGGGACAACTTCTCTCTAACCTTCAACATTAGCACTAAATCTTCCTGTTCTTACTCTCATTCTCTTGACCTCACAATTGCCCAGGCTCTGTGTCACCTCTTGGTGGGTAAACTGGCTGCCAAGGCTCCTATAAGTAATCTAGTGGAAGCAAGATGGGGAAACAGATGTATTAAGATAAAAGACTTTAAAGATGCTTTGAGAGTGACAGGAAAGTCATGGAAATAGTCACATTAAAAAGAATCAAATTATTTAACAAGTATGGCACCTCCTGAAGCTCTGCCCCAAGTATAATACATGAAACAACTCAGAAGATTGAAGTGCCCCTTTCCTTTGTGGATCTCCACCTTTGCTGTTTCCAGGGAGGTCTGCTCCATGAGGAGGACTGCTGGGACAACTAAGGAAAACAAGTAACTTGGAGCAGCAGTTTTTCCATCTGTCCTCACTAGTAAAATCTATGAGGACCACATTTGATAAAAAGATGTTTTAAGCCCCTCATGCTCTGCCAGGCTAGATCAGCAGGAAATGAAAGCAAGAAGAGGTGAAAAGATAACATTTGTATGGTAAAAAAATACCCAAATTGAAATTCTGAAATGCTGAAAATCTCCTTTGCCTTCTTGTCTTACATTGCCTCTCTATTCCTTTGGGAACAGGGGAATACCAATATTGGAATCCCATAAATCACAGTAACTATTCTTTTACAATTGTCATCTGTCCACACAGCTCAGTGTTTTATTTCTACTCTTTTGCTGTAACTGTGGTAGGGAGGAAAACCTAGCACAACTGGGCAGTCATGGTTTTCACTTCCATTTGTTAATGGAGAGATTTTTTATAGTGTTCTAGCGTCCACAAGAAAGCTAGAATTTTTAGTATTGCTAGTATCATGGCCTTGCTTTAAAAACTTCAATGTTAGTGGGCACCAGCCTTTGTGCTCTCTTGGTCTAACCAATAATGCTGAAAGGAAGCACCTTACTGGTTAGAAGGCTTGCTTGTTCCAGGAGATGGGTTTTGGGCAGTACAGAAAAACAAGTGCCCCTTGTCCTCTCACCTCATGCCCACAGTGTCAGCAAGCTTAGTGAAATGCTTGCAAAGGGAAAGGGACTACATGCTCCTGCCAGAGACACATGCAGAGTGTGGTATCAGCTAGGGTGGTAAACTTGCTCAGGATCTTTAAAATGTATCTACATCTACACAGGGAAGAAAATACAGCCTCCATCCTCATCCCCTTGAACATCCCCATGTTCAAGGGCTGTGTTAGTTACAGATGCTGCCAGGAGGAAATGAAACCATGCTACATGTAATTAAACAGAGATTGCTTTGGGTTCTTTCATACCAGGTCTGCTACTGAACCCATATAAAGAGGGTGTACAGATTGTTTATACATTAAGGCCTAAAGAAGCTGTGTGGCCATGAGATGGGACTTGACAATGAGGTTGGAGTGTGCCTGAATGGATGCTGTGTCCTTACTCTCTGACATAACACGGCCAAGAATGAGACCCCACACAGGGCTCCTAGGAGCTACTAGCAGAGCACTGGCCCTTGCTATGGCCTCTATAAAACTGCAATCCAAATATAATATTCCCCACCATACAACAACAGAAGCAAGGGTAAAACTACCACATAAAAGGTGAAGAGGCTACAGAAGAACCTGCAGAGAGAAGAGAACAGATAGCCCTACTAGAAAGTGAAAGAGAAAAAAATGACTAAGATCTCTAAAAGTTTCTGTGGAAGAGGTTCTAATTATTGAGACATTACTAATTTGTGACACACCTAAAAGCATATTTTTATGGTGCCCACGGAACTGATGAATTACTCAGTTTCTCACTGGCAGATCTGCCCCTTCAGGCATTAGCTGTAGCTTCCTTTTACTCCCATCAGTACTGAATATTAAAATTACTACTCTTGTGGAATACAGAAAATGAAAAATAAACATCTGATGTGTAAGACTATATTGAGAGATTTGACAGCAAGAGCTTTATTTATATTTCTGGAGGTTTTAATGGAGAACATAAAGTGCTATCCACAGATCACCCTTCTACTGTAGGTCAATTTCATTTAGGAAGGTGATAGATGATATCTCTTCCAATAAGTGCAGTTCCAGTTATAGAGTAATTAATGCAGTTCCTAGTTCAGAAAGAACAATCAAAATTTTCAGTATATGTAAATAAGTGTCCACATATGTGTCCTGTTATTTTTTTTAAATGTCTTTGAACCTTGTCCATTGCTTCTTAATTTCTTGTATGGCCTCCTGGACTCAGATCTTTTTTTTTTTTCCATGGTTTCAGATCTAGATAAATTTGACAGAAAGAGAGACAGAGAGAGAGAAAATTGTATAACCAGAAACCATGGAGTAAATAAGCAAATTAAGATTATTATAAAAGTGGCTTGACTTACCATTTTATATGAGCAGAATGATCATCAAACGATTTAACTCTTAGCAGCAATGTGAGTAAGGATGTGGTACAGACTCTCCTCATGTAAATGATGCTTTGGATTGTCTCATGTCGTTTCTCTCTGTGTCGCAGGGAGAATAGGGGTGTCTTGGTGTTAGGAAGGAATTTCCTGTCTTGCTCCTCCTGACTTTTCTCCGTGTTATTTAAGAGACCATTCTTTCTTCGTTCAAAATTATATGGATTTGTTGATATCCTGATAAATTATGAATCACTGAAAGTATTTTCCCATGGCATTTCAAATTTAAAAACTATTGCAAAACTTTAGGTAGGAGAAAAAACCCAGGAACTATTGGGGTGGAAACACATTATTATTTTTTATTTTATTATTCTGCAGAATAAATATCAGCAACTTCATCTCTGTATATGGCTGCCACGAGTGGTATCAATGATTGCTTGAAATTCAATCTACACACTTCAGTATTTCTGTATATTCTAAAGGTGAGAGCCCTACATGAGCCTGTAAATCTCCAAAAATGCCCATGTAGAAAGTGAAAAAGTACAGCAAACTAGAGGAAGTCAGAAGCAGTAATCTTCAAATGGATTTATTAAAACAGAGGGTGCAGTAGGAGTAGAAAAAACCCAACCTGTAAAGCTTTCATTTGCTCTTTTAATAGGCATCAGCATAAAAATATTATGGGAATTTTTGTATATTTTTTGCATTTTAAACATAAAGCTTTTAAGTCTTCATAAACTCACATAGAGATTTTCTGTGTTTTCATCATATGTCAAAAATGTGCTCCTGTTTGTTAATTTTGTTTTCCCAATGACAATCTTACAATTTTATTATATTACTAAGGTAGCAGGATACAGTTTCTAGTAAAGTTTGGAGACTTTGAACATACTAGCAGGTAACCTCATCTCCTTTTTATTCATTTTTTTTTTTATTTTTTCTTGGAGGGAAATCTAGAATGTGAGCCAAGATCAAGTAGTGAGTGTATCCTCATCCCGCACTTGATGGTAGGACAAAAATGAGAGGCCCCAGATCTTCTGACCCCAAGTTTTGTACCTTGTCTGTAGACAGCCTTCCACTGCTGAGTCAAAGACAGGCAAATGTGGTTTGGAAGAAGAAATTGCAAAACGAGGGCTTTGCTCATCAAAACATTTACTTAGCCAATAGCTGCAGCCAATTTTGTTAACAGGACACCTTGAGTCATTTCCACGACTATATTGAGAATTTGGGCTCCTCTTCATATTCTGAGCAAAGACCTGAGAGCTGAGTGTGGTACACAAAACTCTGCACTGCTTTGGGGTTCCACGGCCTCCAAAAGTAACCACTGGTGTCACTTTTATACTGTTTGTAGCATAGCAATGGAGGCTGGGGATTCCAAAGGGTGGTGCTCAGTGGGCTGAAACCTGTTCTGTGGCTGCGTGGCTCTATGGGAGCATCTGACTTCACTGGTGTCGAGATTTCACTTCCAATAAAGACCAGGCCAAAAAGCACTAGATACAGTTTTTTAATGAAATCTTAAAACACAGGACTTCTTCCCATGCCCCCAACTTTTAGTTGAAACCTTTTCAGGTAATTTATTTGTGCTGTCAGAAAGTATCATTCCTAACCCTGAGGTAATGATTTTACCTCAATTTAGGTGCCTGATATCATTGCCAGCTTTTCCTCCTCAAATATCAAATGTATTTTCATTACCACTCTTGCACAGGCTATCTACGCATGATGCTATGCAATGAGGAGAAACAAAATGTGTGATTTTTAAATTATTCTTCTGCTCTTCTACTTTTTAATCTCCAGATGGTCTCTGAGACTGGTGATGTTTTCTTTAGGCTATATATTTTCTGCTTTAATTAACTTACTTAATCAGCACATATTTGAGAGGCACACGTGATCAGATAATATCAGGTGCAGATATTTAATTCCTTTCATGAAATTAGAGGCAGATAAATGGTTGAATCATAACTGAATGATCTTATTAGACTACAAGCTGATTAGTGTTAAAATGAAACTTGAAATTACCATGTTTGCATTAATTTCACATTGGCTGGGCTGCTGTAAGGACTGAGCACAATGTGATTGCTGGGTTAGGGAGCAAGATCAGAGCTGGATGACTGAGATCTGCCATACATATTTATCAGCTGAGGGGCTGGCACAATTTGTATTACTACCTAAGAGCAGTGAAAGTAACTAATGCTTTGATTTACCGCCTCCCAAGTTAAAAAATGCAGCAAACAGACCTTTTTGTGCGTTATATTGAAATAAGCCATCTCTCTTTCCAACCTGTCCCTCCTCAGTGTGTGTGCACGCAAAGAAGGACAGGAAGTCACCTAAGGCATCTATCACCTCAGGGGCTTTGTTGGGCATCATCAGGTAGTTATTGCCAGGAGCAGTGGAGGTCTGACACATACTTGTGTGGATGGGCTGACTGGAGCAAGTCTGGGGCTTGCACAAGAGTCAAAGATTTTTATTGCTTGGTGAAAGATCAGAGCAAGTTTGAGTGAAATTCTCAGAATCTGCACCCTCTGTATGTGTTTTCCCAGATGGCTATCATTACCTGAGGAATGGGAATTCTTGGTTTTGGCATGGCTATAGTGATTTTACTTGGGTGTTAGGATGGAGAGAAGTCATGCAGTACTTACAGGATCCCTTTTAACAAGGCCTGGGTTAGGGACGACAGCAATGAGGTGGGCAATTGTGAACATGGAGTTCAGCACATAGGAAAAAAACAAATTCTTATGCAGTGTTATTCTTTGACAGCTGAGGCTCCTGAAAAATAAGTAACACATGTCATAAATTAGTATTTTTCCTCTGATGTCACTTTAACAAGCTCTTTCTGGCAACAGTTTCTCAAGAATGTCTTTTGGCAAGGCATAATTGGAAAATACATGCCTTGCACTGAAGCCATAACCTCTGAAAAATTTTGGGGTTTGTTTTTACACCTGTTTAGCACCACATGCTTTTTAGACCATGTTGTAAAGACCTATCCAGCTACATTCTTAGCTCTTGATGCCTTTCTTTAATTCATGGTAATTGAGATATTAAGTGGTGAAGCAGAACTCTGAACATTTTTGGATGCGTGTGATACAAGTAACGAATATCAGGAATACTGCTTTGTAAGTAACTGTTCCCTGGAGACTCAATTTCTCAAATACTCAGATGAAAATAATTTTCTACTTCAGGAATTAGTAGTGAGAAAGGATGGGAATTTGGGCAGGAATCTCCTTAAATTACAGGGGGATTTGGATTGGTATCCTGCATATTTCTAACTCCAACAGAGATCCCAAACCAAAGGAGGTAGTTTTCCTGTTCAGAAGGAGGAGAAATCTCTTGAAATCACTGGTTTTGGGGAGGGTTTGATTGATGCTATTGTGGGTAGCAGAGTTTCACAAGATAAGTTTTCAGAATTCTTGGGAAACCAAATCATGACTGCAGTTTCAGACCTGAACCATCTCCCATTTCATATTCATGCCCACATCCTCATGCCACCTCCTCAAACATCCCTGAGGCAGAGAAAAAGGCCCCTGCAGCCCTCCATGCCCCAGAGCATAGCACCAGAATGACAGAGGGTGACTGCAGAAAGGCAGGCATGGAGCTGTGAAGATGATGCTGTGCTGTCCAGTGATCACTGAGAGCAAGAAGGCAAAACTGCTATGTAAAGAACAGCTAAGAAATACTGCTGTCTTGCTGGGGTAAGTTTAGCACTAGGAGTCTTTTGCAGTCTGGAATGGGGCATAGGTGATGGCTTTCTTCTCCTCTGTATGTGGAGGCCAGTGCAGAATACACTCTCTTCAAAAAGAGAGAGCTAATCTAGCCAATTGAACTTTCTTCTGTTTATTTTGCTTGCTTCCTTGATTTATTTCCCTTTTTAGCCCCTTGGTCACCTGCCATTTATTCTCTGTTTTCCTTACACCTACTTTCCAAGTCATTTCATGAAATTCTTCCTTTAGCTTAAGCTCATCTTTCTGTTTATGGTTATCAGCATTCAGCAAAGCTTATCACTTCTTTTGACCTCCTTACTTATCAAGTCAGCAACTTTTGTTCAGGATGTCCATGAGATGCAGATCCTGGTGGTTAGGAACGAGAATACTTCTGTACACTTGGCCCTGATTTTATAGTCTTCCTTTAGCATCAGCTATTGGCAAATATTGAGATTCAGGGCTGGGTTCATGAACTTTCAGTTTGATTCACTGTAGGACATGGTATTGGAAGAAACAGACATTCTTTGGAGCTATTTTTGCTACCCTATGTTTTTGTGCTTACTCCACTTGTATTTGTCCCCATCACAAATCTAGTCTGATGTTCCTTTTCTGCTCCTAAGCTTTGGTGATATTTATTGAGTCCTGAGTCTTCCTTTCTCCCCATACTGCACCATAATACTTTGCCTATGCCACTTAACCCCACTTTTTTTGGGACACTATGACATGCTTATCACTGTCTGTCTTTCTTTTGCAGCCCTGGGAACAGGACTGGTGTGACATCAGTTCTGCTCCCAAGAAACAAAAATATCCTTATTACTGGGAACAGTCTCTTCAGCTCCTGGCCACAGAAATGCAGAGCCTTGTCTCTCCAGGTGCCTTTCTGTGTGGTTTCCAGTACAGAGTCTTTTGTGATAATCTCAGCCAGGTAGATGTGTCTCAGCTCCCATTTCTGTCCTTCTTCATTGCTCTGCTTCACTTTTGGCACTCATATTCATCTAAAAAATTGGATTGGCTTTCAGTACATGTTGCCTTTGTGTGCTTCCCAGCCTTCTTTGCCTGCCTTCCTCTCTTAGTTTTCCTTTCTCCTCCTTTTCCCTCAGTATTCCCCTTTTTCTCTGATTACAGCTTTCATGTTAAAGATCCACCTGTAACATTAGAATTTATTTCCAAACTCTCACCTTCTAATTTGACATTCAGTGTTTGCCATCCCAATGGCATCAACACCTGCCTGATTTGGTCTGCACCAAGAAAAGATAGTGGAACCAAACCCTTATCTGATTCATCCTTTCTGCTGGTTTTGACAATAATTTGCAATCTGCTCCTTCTCTGACTTGTTTTAGCTCTCTTCCTGGCCCTTTTTGTTTTACTAATCATTCCTTTGTGATGTTTTTGAAGGTTTCTTGGCATTGTCCCCACCACCTTTCTGTATTCTCCCTACTCTGCTTCACTCTTGGGCACATGGTGTGACTCTTGGGGATGGTTCTATGCAGGGCCAGGAGTTGGACTCGATGATCCTTGAGGATCCCTTTCAGTCCAACTTATTCTGTGATTCTGTGTGGTTCTGATAAATCAGTATGCAAGAAGGCATAACTAGGCCAGTTATCTGTGTTTACACTTGTGAGCTTTTTGTGTCTTCAAGCGTCTATCCATTGTCTCTTCAGAGTTTCAGAGTCTCCTATGTTTTCTGTGGCTCCTCTGTGTTCCACATTGATTCTGTCTCCTACATTTCCTTTTTCAGAGATAGGTTCTCTTACCTATTGACAGTCGCCCTTACTTTACAGATCCTATCTCTACTTCTCTATTACAATTAGAATATTTTCCTCTTAGAAATGCACTCTGAGTCTGCCATTGTTCTCATGTATGAATACGAAGAATACTGATTTTCATGCCTAGACACTTACTTTCCTCTCCTCCCCCTCTGTTAAATTACCAGATTATTTTCATGCTTTGCACCATGTTCTCCCTTGCCCCTGGGGAAAACTCCCCCAAAATTTCACAAAATGTCATTCCATCCATTACCCTTCAACTCCTTTTAAAAGCTTTGGCAGCAATTAGACTGCAGGTGCATTCATAACACAACTTCTATTATTCTGACTAATATAGATTTTTTGTAGTCCCCATCTGTCTTTACACAAATGTCTTTGTTTTAATAATTCAGTTGGAAGTGATTTGGAGTAGAAGTACCTCTTTTCTTTTGTGTTTTATTAAATAAGATAACGGGGTCTCACTCTGCAATTATAGAAATCTTGCAATAATGTGACTATGTATGACGATGTTGGGCACTCTACTTCATTAATACTTTCTCCTATTATGAGTTAGCATAGCTTAGTGATGCTCATCACTATTGATTCATTATTCCCTTCTGAAAGTACTGCAACATCTGTGATGCTAGATCATTATGAATCTTGATACCCAAAAGTGAACTGAAAATAAATCTCTGCCAGCAAAAACTTTTATGTGGGAAATTGCAATCCCTGCAAGCTGCCTCTGAAGTTGAAGGCTATTATACAGTCCTGAAATCATCTCTTGCTGTCTGATGGACTGTCTGATTGACAGCTTCCTTTCAGCTGAAGGTCAAATAACCTATTGCTGTCACAGCCAGATGATAGAAAACAGCTGAAGGTTACACGAGCCCTGCTCCCACATAGCTTCATTCTCACTTTCCTATGATTGTAGTTTGGTTTCCTCTTTGTCCTCCCATTATGAAGCATTTTGGTTTAATTCCTTTCTGCCTTCTCCCTGTAACCTCTGTGTCATGGCTTAGTCATGGAAGGGGAAGGAGAAGCGGAGGAGGAAAGAGAGGAGGAGGTGTGTTACTGTCTGGAAGGCTGCTGCAAAGAGCAGTCTTCCAGTGCAGCCTGGGACCAGTCAAGATCATGCATTGTTCATGACTCAGAGCTCAGAGTGAGTCAGACAGGCTGACCCTGCCTCGCTTGCTGCAAGGAATCACCTTGCTGGTCCATTTAGCATACCTATTTTGACCAGATCCTGTCTTTATTGTCCCAAAATACTCAGACCAGAGTATGGGGTTCCAAACCAGATGAAACTGTGCTCTTTCCAGTTTTCTCAAAGTATTACTGTGGCTATGGTTTTGTGCTATTTATCTGCTTAGATGGGAAGGGAATTCATCAGTTCATTTGGCAGAGTTTCTAGCTATCTCTGTATCTGATTAAGATGTGTTATCACAGACACTCATCAAATTACCTCTTTGTAAATTACCAGAATTCACAGTCTGTATTTTGCATCCACCTATTTGGAGTTCGCCATCTTACAGAATCTTACAATCTATCAAAAGTCCAACCATTTAATTTTTCTATGTTTTCTAGTCTTTTTCTTTGTGGTGCTAATGTTGGGGGCTGGATCCTTTACTACTCTTCCTGTTTCGCAGTTGAGGCAGAGGCATCTAATTGACAATACACAGGTTCACTAAAAAACAAGACTGAAATGCCCTAGTTAAGCTGCTGTACAGTAGATGTAGTGCTTTCAGTGAATAACAGTTTAGTCTCCTTTAAAATTCTGATACAGCACATCCCTGGTTTTCCTTTTAATGAGAATAACAGGCTGCACACTAGTGCCAGATTCACTCTTAGGGCTGAGTCCTGTAAGCACCTACTCAGTTCAATAGATCTGTCCTTCAGCCTCAGATGCAAGTAGTCCTGTTCTTCAGGAGCTTGGAGCTCCCAGACACTGTCCTATGCAGTCATGGTGCCTGGCAAGCTCTGGACATGCTCTCCAAGGAACATAAGGGAGTAGGGAAATGAAAGGCTTTACTGCATCCCCAGCTATACCATTTCCCCGTGGGCTACACTTTCACACCAGTCCTCACAAACGTAAAAATATGGTCTTGGCTACACACCACTGGGAGGGGTCCCACTGGTGAGCAGAGCCTGTGCTCAGACTTCTTTATCAGGATTATATAAAAAGACACTCAGAAGAGCTGCTTCTCACTGCCATGGTGCCTTCCAAAACTTCCTTTGGTTGAGATGCCTCAGGGAAAGAAGAGAGAGTATCTGTAAGAAACACTTACTTGAAATAGAAGAAAATTGCCAAGGAAATCAACAGGGATGTTATAGACAAAGCATGGCCAACGATCGCCATATAATAAAGTATGAACGCCATCTGCAATTTAACAAAAAGAAAAGGCAAACATGAATAATTTGCAGGCACTTGGTTTGTTTTCTCATTAAGGAAGAATCTAAAAATCAGCCTCCTATATTGTATTTTTTTCTTTCAAGCATTCTTTTTTTAATATATTTTTAATAATAGCAACTTATTAAATAGCATGATTCATGATGATAAGTGTTTCTTACATATGTAGACCTGTTCCTGATATATTGAAGTAACTGGTGAGATCCCTGCCTACTCTGTGTCACTAACTTTCCCAAGCTTAGGATAGTGCAAAAGATGTAATACATTTAGAATTTTAATACACCCATGACAAGTTTTCGCATGTATGCAAAAAACCAAAAAAAACAAACAACAACAACAAAAAAATCCATAAAACCCCCAAACAAAACAAAACAACCAAATAAAATAGTTTGCTGCAGGATTGGTAGAAAACTTTCATGGGTTGAAAGCAGCTTAAACAACAAGGATCAAAAGCTTAATGGTCACTTTTGGAGATGAGTCAGTATTTAACTACCCTCAGGACTTATATTAGGGCTGAGGGTTTTTTTCAATGCATTCATCAATGACCTGATGCAGAGAAACTTCTAAATTTCCAGGTGATACTTAGGTCTTCCAGATAATAGTGAGACACTCACAAAGGGCCTCATTTAACTGAGGAGACAAGAAGATGCCATATGAGCTTTAATACAGAAAAAAGTGGGCTGATAAACCTAGGGCAAGTGATCTAAATCCTGTCTACATAATGCTTAACTTAGAACTGGAAACCAAACTCAGGAAGGAGATCTTGGAGTCATCCAGGCCAATTCTGTGAGTCATTGGCTTATTGTGTAATGATAGCCAAAAAACCCCAGCAAAATATTATGAAAAAAAGGCACTGAGAGTAGAACAACAACATATGTTTGAAATTTACAGCACTAACCTTAAATGCATGTGTGCTTCTAGTCTCCATACCCCATGAACATAGAAGAGCAAGAAAAGGTGAAAAAAGGCTACTAAAAGAGCTGAGGTTGTTTCTGTGGGTACAAAGGCTGGGATTCTCCTTTTTGGAGAGGAGACGTCAGAGGGGGCTTATGACCAAGGCCTTCAGAGTCATGAAAGCAGCAGATGAGGAGAACATTATCCTCAATGCACAGCACACAAGAACAGCACATCCTGAGACAAGTTCTGGTTCACATTAGTGTGAACCTTGGTGCTGGGCAACTCAGTGGTCTGACAGTGCTGCGAATCCAGTACCCATGGACAGATAACTGGGCTTTCACTGTGACTTGTGGCAGGGAAACCTAAGAGAGGCTGATCCATACTTTTTATGACAGCTGTAAAATAAAATTCCAGGACAGCACCTAGGCTTTGGAACGCTGAGGTATTTAAATGCCACACTTTGGTCTCAGTCAACCTCTTAGGCATCAGCCATCTGTCAGAGGAGTGAGTGAAGGAGGCTAAATGCCATGCCAGGCTTCACCACTCCCTCCTTTCTGAAAGCAAGGACATGTTAGCAGCCTCTCTGGGAAAAAAGACTGGAAGTCTTAGTTCCTCTGCTGGGTTTATTTTCTTTTCAGCTCTACTTCATTCATTTTTCTTTTGCTATGCATGAGCAATTTTCTTCTTCTCAGTGATTAGATTAATTGCTTTTTGTAGCCTGAAGTTTTGACACTTCCATCTTTTTGTTGTTTCCAAGTAATTTTAAACTTTCCCTTGAGAAAAAATACAAAGACAATTCAGAAAGCAAAGCCATTCCTCTTAGTGAAGGTGCACATCTTATATAATTAGGTCTCGAGACATTTTACAACTTTCAAATAAGCTTCTGCATTCATTAACCTAGGTGGTGGTGACCTGATCCAGATTTAAACCAGAGCCACATTTACACTGATCTGACCATGCAGAAGACACATGATCTGAGTGTAAATACCATTCACCAAGTTAACGAAAACTATGCATACTTACTGAAAATACCCTAGGTCTCATAGTTCTCCTTCACAATGACTAACCACTGTATTTTTATTGAGCACAAATGCTTGATAACCTGTTGGGAGAGCACCAGCAATCCCAGAGAGCACAGACCTGAGTGTGAAGAAGATGAGACAACTTTCTCCAATACAGAGTAGTGGCAGAGGTTTACCTGTGTATGTGGGACATTTGTTCCACTTCATACGACATGATTGCTGTGTTTATTCATGACAGCAATCATGAATGGATATATTCTTAAAGCCTGAATTTAATTCACATAGGACCTGTTCAAAAGTATTTTTTTTCTACCTATCTTTTATACAACCTATAGCCTGAAATAGCTAGAAGTAGGAAAGATCTCCAGATAGCTACAGGCAAGTTTATGTACACCCTGAAGGATTATTATTCAATCTATCTGACTTTCTGTTCTCAAGTGCTAAAGTAACTATGTATTTGGAACTCGGCAACTGCTTTTTTGATTGCATCCTGCAAATTTACTATGCCAAACACTTAAAAAAGCCTTTCAAATATAACAATGGTGACACATCAAAATGGACTGAAATGTCAGCTAACAAAGCATATGGTCTATCATTACATTTTCAAGAACTGGCTATATTTTTTTTTTCAATGATCTGTCTCAAAAGTATAGCATATTGGTATTTTCAGTTAACTTCAAACAAATAATGAGCACTTTTACTAATTTCTGCATTCCTTTAACTGGCCACCTGTCATGCCCTTCTGACACATAGGGCTTATATAATGTGCTGACTCATTACATTTTTTGTTTGTTCAGATTTTTTGTCCTGAATTTAGGAAACTTAAATGTTCTTCCTTGTTCCTCTAGAATGCTTCATTTGGGGAAAGAGAATTCTTTGAGACTAATGCCTTTGACTCAATTATATTATGTGTAGGTAAGTGGAAACAGTCTACAAATGAAGCACATTTCTGTTTACTGAAGACTTGGTTTAAAGGTCATAATCTAACTTGGCGCTTCTGTAAAGAGAGATTCTTTCTGCATTTTCTGTAACTTTTAGTTTCGGAAAAATCATGATGTGCATATAATTTTTCTTTGTATTTCATCTGTTCTCTGTGTGAATGATGTTCAAAATTCTTCTTCTGGAAGGCATGGATAATAGGTAACAGAACCACTTTTTTGCCTCCTTACATATGCCAACATCTGGAAAAGTTATATATTTATGGTGCTTCCATGTAATGCCTCTGTAAGCTTATATTGTTACTATTATTCTTGCCTCATTTTACCATGATGGTTTGTCATGCTGCAAAAACCATTAGAATTCACCTCCTGCCTGGTCCAACAGACTTTTCCAAGGCCCTTTGGGCTGAGTTACTACTAAGTACACCTGCATAACTGCTTTTTGGCTGCATAAGAAAAATCCTCCAACACAAACCCCAAATCAAATCACTTCTTGAGTATTTTCCTTCCACTCTTCCAAAAAGTCACAAATCATTCTGTCACAAATCTGTAATCATATTTTCCTGGAGCTCCACTTGCATTTGAGAAATATATTTGTTTTTATGAGCTTCCCTAACTTAATTTTTTTAAAGCTTTTCTCTCTTTATTTCTTTTGGCGCTTTTATATTTAGTTCTTATCTTTCAGTTTAGCACCTTGACTTTGGAAATATTGATCCAAATGCTTAATTCAGTATTGTTAATAGTCTCAATTTCTTCAATAAAAGTCAAAGTTAAATGTGTTCATGCTTGTAAGATTTTCTGGATTAATGGTACTTTCATAAATACTTGCTTTCAAAGAGTGTGAGTAGAGGGTAGTACTCTTTGCTTAAGAAAAATAATTTTGACTTACATTAATATTGCCAGCCCTGAAGAGAAGACATCAACATCTTGGAATATTATTGTTACAGAAAGAAAAATTGAGACTCTAAAATAATATTTTATGACTGTTGGTCAATCAGGGAAAACCATAGGAATTAAAAATGCATCTGAAAAATACTGCAAAACTTGCCATGTGAATTACCACTAAATTATCAATCCAATAGCAAACCAATATTGAGGTTTGAACACTCATTAAATAATTTGGAGAAGCTAAAATCACAAGAACAATGTTATCTAAATCTTGTGCAACAAATAAAGCTGAAAGATAGGGCTATTCTAGTCTCTCTCACATGTATTGTTGCTAACCCAGCCAAAAACATTGCAAAACAACCACTGCCTCTTTAACTTCAGCATACCTTCAGTTTTTCAGAGGTGAAAGAGTTGCACAGGGTGTAGTTGGACCAAGTTCGGTTGCTCTCAGGGTGGCGGAACCAATTTCCAGTTTCATCACAATATTTTGAAGCCCTCTCTGATGATAAATTGCAACAACAGTTATTTTAACATAAGCATATTATGAATTTAAAAACCCATCTAAAAGAATTTTTTCATTTGCAAATAAAATGTCTGTGTAACAAAATCCAAATGATTTTCAACATGTGTAATTAATATACTTCTTGCTGTTTTGTTGCTTTGCTTTTTTTCTGAGACTTATCTGATGGTAAACTTGTTTAGCTGCCCCCTTCTGCACTGCACCCACTAGGTATGTATCTCAGCCTCCATTCAGATGCAATATTTAGCTGATAATAACCCATTTAAAGAGGCTGTTGACAGCAGCTTATGGAAGAGAAAATAACCACAGATGCTGATGCCAGACCTGAAGGAAGTGGGCAGGGTTTCAAGTATCAGGGTTAAACGATTTAAAAATACCACAGAGATAAAGGGCAGTCACTAGTGTATAAACCACAGCCTGTGTGCTGGAGATGCCCCAGCCCTGTCTGTGAAGAGAAGTGGAAAAGTCTTGCCCAACCTCCCCACTGGTGGAACTCTGACACGCAGAGCAGGACCATTGCTCGCTGTCCTCAGGGTCTGCACAGCATGCACACACAGAGACAAGCAGCCTCACACACATTTTGGCGCTGGTCCCACGTGTCCAGTTTAACTTCAGATGGCTGTAGAGTTCTTTGTTTAAATAACCTGATATGTCTTTGGCCTGTACACAGGTGTCCCTGGTGTTGGTTCCTTCGCCACAGGTGGCTCTGGCGTCCTTCCTGAAAGCCCTGCCATACGGATCATGCTCCAGGCTCGTGCTCCTCTGCACGTCCTTTTGCTGGGGTGAGGGACAGTGGGGTTTCAGCAGCACACAGCTCTGGGCGATGCCTGGAGCTGCAGGTGTGTGCTGTCTGCATCCCCCCTGTCAAGCTCACACTCCTGCTAGGGACACCCTGGATGCTGAGGTGCAGATGGTCACTCATTATCACCTGTCAAGTTTTGGACCAGTTCTTTTGGCCTTCCCTCAAGCACTAGTCAAGTAAGAGTCACTGGAATGTTTGCCCAAGTAAAAAAGACAGGAAAAGATCATAAACTTATAAAATAATAAACAATTATTTGATGTTTTCTTAGATAGTGACAGATATACTTCTGAAAAACATGTTTTTTAAGTCTGTCTTTTAAAATAGTCTGAAAAGTTTATCTTGAATTTCCTCGGCCTCTTCTAGCTCTATAATTTGATTTGCTTTGTACTTAGATTATCAGCATTTCCAGTAAATGCACTTTAATAGAACCCATAGCCATCTGAACATAAACAGTTTCATTTTTTGTGGTTAACATTCCCACTTACTTTTCTTCATCTGATGATTAATGGTTCTATTAATTTTTAAGATTCATATTCCTAAAGCCTAAAGAAAGAAACTTATCATATGGGTAAGGTAAGGATAGTACAGACTGAGTTATTTTACTCTGAAGAGAAATACATTTTATATAGTGCCCTTGCAGAAAAAAAAAAAAAAAAAAAAAGAACCCAGAACACAGTATATTTTTGGAATTATTGTGGATTTCAAATCATTGTTTTGGGGGACTCGTTAAAAATCAATACGTGCATCAACGATACCAAGAGGAACAGTACATGTTATTTGAGACTTCCATAGCTGCAGCTTGGAGATAATCTCAGACTGTCCATGTAGCAATGTTTCCTTTTACTCATTTCCAGATGCTATCAAAAGCTAGAAAAAGTTTTCAGTCACAGATGAAAGATTAATGGTGATGCTACCATGGAACACAGTGTGCAAGCGTTGCGCTGATTATCCCATGCACTCTGCGAAGTGCATGGCTTTTGTTAATCTGCTACAGAGTACGTATGGCACTCTCATCCATCATCCCTGTACTTCAGGTAGGCACTCTGCCAGAGTGTAATGTGGCCTCTGTAAGTTAGAGACAATCCCTTTGCCTCACACTTTTCCTTAAAGCCAGACAAACACTGATCCTACTGAAAACTGATCCTACTTTGAAAGTGCTGATGACACATGGATTTCTTGCTGTGATCTGAGAATACAGAATCAGGGAATAAGTGCTCGTTACTGTCCATCCCAGTGACTCAAACAGGTCAAACATCTCTTCTAAATCAAAGAAACAAAGCTGCAATCCAACCACTGTTCTACTGCAAGTTATCTGGAGTGGCCCAGTAGCAGGTGGGGGATATTGAACCTAGGCATGTGTTGGTTGTTTGTGCTAACCAGAAGAATATGGTAAAGTTTGAAAAAAGCTCACGTGCAAGGATGGGTAAGACAACATTAGCAAGGCAAAATGGAAGTTTGGGCTTTGAGATTATTAAAATACTGTGTAAACACTCATTTTTTATGCTCTGTCTGTACCCTATCAGCTTGGATGGGGTATCACTTGGGCATTGCATTATTCAGAGTGGAAGAACAGTGACATCACATTGGACTGATCTCACCTGACTGTAGGAACCTTAAAGTTACATAATTCATAGACACTTATGCATAATCTCTGCAGTAAACTGAGAGAGACAGACAATTCAAGAGCTGTCTGGGCAAAATGGATGAGAACAATCTCATCCACAAGGGAGGTTTTGTGGGAACAGGGAAGTGTCTTGAAAGATTAACCGGTAGCAATTATTAGCATGTGTATTGTTTGTGCCACTTTGAGTGCTTTTATGAATCAAATGCCCATTTAAAAACCCTCAGTCGTCTATATGTAACAAATATCTTAATATCTCTGGAACAACATGATAGCTCTATCAATCAGGCTTTTCACAATAAGATCAGAGCTATAGCTAGTACATGTTAAAGGAGCCAACATCAGTTTTTTGTTTATTGCTGAGTTATAAGATGGAAGAAGAAAGAAGTTATCGCCTGTTGCAATCATACTCAGCATGTACCAGACACTGGATTCTTTGCCATTGTTTGGATAGACCTGTGCAGTGCTAAGTTTTACAGATGAAGGAATGGCTTTTGTCATCAGATGTTGCACATCTGATTTACTTACATCTTTAGTAAAATATTCTGGAAGAAACTTTTTCAAAAATGAAAAAAATAATCTCATATAATGCAATTGAGACCCTGGAAAATTTCAATGCCAGTGTCCTACTAAATGCAGGATTATCACTGTCTTCAGAGTGTCTTAGTCAGCAGAACTAGAATCTGTATAAGAGTCATACTGAGCAGTATGGGGACAGGAATTGATTTTTAAAACACAGCTATCAAATTTGCTAAGGAGCAGGACAGAAATACACTGAAGGTTATGGAGAAAAGAAGCAGATGGACAAAGAGCTCAGATTTGTGATTTTTATAATTGTTTAAATTATATCACTTCAAGACAAGAGAATAAGACCAGCAGAAATCCAGAGTTGTCTATTTTAGTTAAATACTGCCAAAATTTGGATTTTGTGGCAGCAAGAGAAGGATTCTCCCAGTGTCAGAGCAGGAAGGCAAGGCTGTATCTGCATGTTCCTCAATTGTAAGAGGCAACAATGCATTAATCATCATCTGTTCAATCATCTAATTGCTTATGGATGCATACGGATTTGCTTCCAAATTGCACTTCTAGAAACTCTGCTCCTGGAGCTACTTGAAGAGTTATGAGTTTAGCTTACAAAAGGGAGCTAAAGACAGAAACCAAACAAAGCAGAGAACTGAGGAGAGTTTTTCTAAATGCACCTTTGGTTCACAAAGTGGTCCACATTTGGCTCCCTTATATGACTGCACCGAAATAATCTTGACTAAAGGCACTGAACAGGGACAGTAACGTGGGCAGTATAAGACTCCCCTGCCACAAACCCAACAGCCCACAGGTGGCAAAGGGCAAGGCTCAGCTCCTCCTGTTGCCCTGGCAAACCTGCCTTGCTAGAAGGCCTTTATATCCACAATATATTTTCTTTTTTTCCACTAGTAAGAATATTGCCAACATGAATTACATACTGAACTCCTCAAAAACTAAACTACCAATTTCAGTGTGACCTGGAACCATTTCAGAGGGATTATAGCAAAGATTAACCTGTCTTAAATATGAATATAAAATACAGTTCAAGAGAATTGAGTGTTGTCTGAATAGGAGCATATAGCCCTGCTCAGAGCTTCACAGCCAGAAATGGATGAGACAATGAATTTCCTGCTGTCACTGGCATTAAAGCAGTAGGTCTTGTTATGTTTTCCAGACAAATTGATTTGTTTTTATGCATTATCACATTGTGCATGATGCGCACGGCGAGAAAGAGATTGCTTCTTTCAGAACACAGATTCCTGTCTAGTAAGAACTGATCTACGTTTGGTGACATAAGTGGGACTACACTTGGCAGCTAACTGTGAAGTTGCCAGACAGAAAATGAGCAGAGCACTGAGCATGTTCTCCTTCACTTTGTTTCTGTGTTCTTTTCTTCAGAAAAGAACATGATTTCACCTTGTTTAGTTTCTAGCACACTCTATCAATTTCTTCTTGGCATCAATGCTGAATGTTGTTGGGGATCAGATGCAGAGGGCTGGTATTTGGCACCCACAGATACAGACAGGAGGAGGATTCCATACTATGCTGACAACAATGTTTCACTTTTACTATTATGAATGATGTAAGTATCAAAGCAAAAAAAATATACAGGAAAGACATTATTTTATTACAGGTCTCAAAACTATACATGGCCCTTAATGAAGTGACATAGCCATCAATTAGCTGATATACAGTGGTTCTGCAGGTCTTGGTGCAGCCCAAAACAACACAGCATGAAATACTTGCTTCAGAAATCCATGGGGTTACTTGCATGCCTAAAATACATGCTGAGGTACTTGGATATCAGAGACTCAGTGGGGAGGGGGGGGGGGCAAATCTAACAGTCACTACAGTTTTCTTCACGGAAAATTGCTATTTTTTAGGGTGAGGTTTCTCTTTCTCAGCAGAAAACTGGCTGTATTTTGTTTAACATGAATAAGGTACCAAAAGAAATAATGACTTGTGACACAAAACCTGACAGACTTCTCAGGACAGTTCAGTCTGTGTTTTGGCCACCTGTTAGTGGCAGCCACTTTCATTAGCAGTTGACAGACTTGCAGACACCCCCCCCCATTTTTTGTCTCCCTCCTACTTTATTAAGTCTCCATGTGACAACCAGCCACCTGTAAAGCAAAGGCTGACTATCCACTGGTTTGATGCCACATCTGTAACACCTGCTGGGTTACTCAACAGCAATTCTAGGAAAGTAGCTCTGGCTCAACCAGGGGATGCTGAGCTGCTGCTAAAACTGGGAACAGGGTTGACTGAGCAAGATGCAGGTAAAGAGGCTGACAGAAGTGCCTCTGATGAGAAGAGAAATGTGCCAGAGGAAATACTGGGTCCAGAGGACCACAGGTAATTTTCCTAAAGAGGACAGCAGAGACAACAGTAGGAAATAAATTACTGGAGGAGGCTTTTCTTCCTACGGCTGAGTACAGAGAACAGGAATACTAAAAAATTCCCAAATTTCAACTTTTAAATCTTGCCAGAAACGGTAACTGCAGTACGCACACACTGTGGGCCAGACTTCATGACAAGCATTGTACATTAAGGAGTGATTTGCAATCAGTGTACAAGCCACAGGCCTTGGCGTTAATAAGCATTAGTAAGTGGAGTGAGATGCTTCTCCATGGATGGCTTCAAGTGTTACTTTGAAGAGTGCTGTTGTAGCAGAGCAATTAGTTCAGAACAAGTCACTGGAGACAGACAAGAAGAAAAGCTGAGAATAGGTGGCTAGGGAGCAAGTAGGAAAGTGGCTCTGAAATCACCCCATCTATGAAGAAGGAGTCATGTGGACTTTAGTCATGGGGAAACTTCTGTGATCACAAGGCTGCCCAACACCCACCTTTGCAAGTACAAGCTGAGCATTGCATGGGGTGTACATAAACTATGACTGTTAGTGCCACATATTTTTTTTTCTTCCTTCAAAATCATGGAAGCAGGAAAAGCAAAAGACTTGTAGTAAATCTTCCTGCTTATAAAGAGGGCTGTTGCTGTGTGGGAAGGATATCATGAGGAAAATGGGGTCTGAAGCAGAAAGTATAGATCACATCCTAGAGGCACAAGCTTTTTCCTGTGTGCAACCTCAGGCTCTCTCCTGAATGTAGGCACTTCTGACTGCGAACTGAACCAAATTTGGTCAATTCTTCTAAAATGCTCTTTTGGAATCTTTTGTGCAAATAGTCTAATTGTTGAAGCACTGGTCCACAGAGAGGGAGACCTGAGTGAAAGGGAATCCTGCATCTGACGGTCTCAGTTTCTCAGTCTGTTGTCCACAGGTGCTCCAATAATGAGCCACAAGCATGATCCTGCTCCAAGACTCCTTGAAGACCCTGACACTGTACAGAAAAGAGGTCAAGTCTTGTGAAGAAAGGGCATAAAAGACAAGACCTTGTGATTTTTGGTACCCGTTGTCTGTCTCAGGGGTATAAATTGCTGTAAAGATTTGTTGGGTTGGTCTCAGGGTGTTTCCACAGGAAGTGGATAGTGACCTTGCCACATGAGCTCACTTTCCAAGCACAGGATTCCTGAGCAAACAGATTTCTTTCAATCCATCCTGTCCAATGCCTGCTTCCACTAAGAAGAGGGCTGTTTCTTCACCAAAGATTGAATGGAGGTTGGACTGGGTCTGGCACTGGAAATTTGCAACCTGCTGTGTGAATTCTGTAATTATGGACAGCTTGATTTATAAAGAACAGAAATAACCATCAATCTGGCTGCTACTGTAAATGGGATTCAGCAAAATGTATATGGGGTTTGATCCAACCTGGAAACTCCTCAGTTTCTAAATAAGCAATAAACTCAAGAAAATAATTAATAGTGCTGGATAATTAACTCACAGCTATGAGATAGTCTCTTTCCTTCATTTCCAGTTGGGCACAGGCATTTTGACTTTAGCTTGTCGAAAATTTTTAGATTTATGCACCCCTCCCTCCCAAATGTGTAATTACATAGATTTTAACTGCAATTGGTGCATTGTGACTATGTGGAATTTAGCACACTGTGGCATCAAGCACCACCTATAAGCAATATGGCCTGAGCATGAAACAGACAATTGTGTCTCTCTTCAGACTATACTCTGCAGAGTTAAACTTGTGTCTAATATTTCCTCATATCTATTTAGAAATACTTCCATTGATTTTTCATTTTTCCTTTTAAATATTCTTCAATTACTTCTCTCAGTTTGCTTCTAGTATTTGTATGAATGATTCAGCTAAGAATTGAAACTCAGAGACTGAAAGGACATTATTTCTGCTCATCTTCTTTCATAAAATTGTATTTTCCAATAAAAACTGAACAAAGAACATACTGATATATATTTCAAGCACATAAGCACTTTCTCTTCATTAAAAAAATGTTGGAATGAGGTGCTGAGAATATTTTGATGTTGTAATTCAGAAGATGATATTTTCATAAACTAGGTTCCATAAATCCATGGGTTATATTTACATAAATATAAATGAATATGAAATACTTTAAAAATTAAAATATGTAAATTATGGAACCTAAAAGCTTGATGTCTTTTAATTTCAACCAAACTTTCTGAGATTTCTCAGTGCTGCAAAAATGCCACCAAATTAAATATATCCACTCAATGGCACAAATATTCTGAAAACAACCTTTGAAAGATAAAATGATAAAAAGAAATACTGTACCAGTTGGATCGAAGTCTGGAAAATAATCTGGACAATTCTGAGCAGTGAGCCTTCCAGCAGGTGTGTCATCCCAGCACAACCAGCCATCCCATGTTCGGTTGCAGAACAGACCTGGACATTTAAGAGGATTGCAAGAGTTAATTCCACAAGAAAGTCCTTTCTGAACGGCTCTGTTCCAGCTTCTCAAGGAGTATATTGCTACCTGCAGACAATCAAGTTTTCTCTTTTGTAGTATACCCCTTTGTTATTGTTACACTTAGAGTGGCATTAAGGTGCTATAAGGTACTTGTTTTTACTGACGTGATGTTAATGGCTTCATTTTACCAGAAAGTTACATTTTAAAGCATGTTGAACTGAACTTTGAATGTAGGGTCTAATCCTACAAATTTCTCTTCTTGCTCCTCTTTCTGTCAGCATGTACACTAGTGGTGCCCAAAGACCTCTGAGGCATCCACTTTTCATTTCATCTTTGCTAATCAGTAGGTATGAAAAATCAGGTTCGAAATGTAAAGGTAGGAAGCATTTGTGGAGACATCCCAGGTAAAAGCAACATGTGCAGAGACAGGTCCCTGTAAGGCTGTTGCCATGTTCAACACCAGAGATCGGTGATGTAACTACAAATCCAGTGAAGCAGGTGCCAGGTTGATCTGTGACAGGCAGATTCTGCCTGCTGGTGTTGTCTAGGTAGGCATGCTGTGATCCTGTCCTCATCATGCCCTGTCTGGGAACGTGGTGCTGTTGAGGCTGTGGGATGTTCGCAGCCTCCAAACAGAAGCAATGCCAGGAGGCAGAACACAGCTCATTGCTGATCCCCTTTACAGAGATTGTACATGCCATGGTCCTCAGAAATTGTGCTCTAAGACTGCTTGCTGTAACATGTAATATGGCTCATTGTGGATTTATACAAGAAACACATTAACCTCCCCCTACAATTCCTGGTTATTTTTCATTCAAAACCAGTTTGTGTTGGGGAAAAAGTATTTATCACCAAGACCATCAGGTTAAAGTGAAATAGAGTGAGAAGATACATCTTAGCTTTTTGTTTACTCTGGGGCTTAAAAAGTATTAAAATGGAGGTTGTTTTTGAAAGAATCATAATAGAAGGCACCTAATAACCACTGAAAGTTATTAACATATGGGTGGTTAGTTGCTTCTAGAGATTTTGAAACTATCCACATATAAACTTCCTTACTGAAGCAAGAAAGCTGTAAAAAGACATTGGAGTTGTTCCAATTTGCACCAATAAAGCATAAAAACTTCAAAATTAATTTTTCCATTTTAGATCTTGTTCAGAACAGAAATTTTTATGCACACTTTTCCCTCATTAGATAAGATTTTACGCACCTATATTTTTCAGTTATCAAGTTAACTGTGCTAATGTTACTTGTTCACTTAATTAACCAATCATCATATCAGCAGTTTTTTATTTTTCTTTCAGGCATTATCATGTTCTTCTATACCTTTGAAATGTATCTGAAAAACTTTTAGAAATATTTTTGTAATATCAAAGAAAAAGAAGAGTAGAAAATGATTGCAACTTGACCTTTTTTTGAAAAGTAGTGCCAAATGGAATTGGAGGGAATATCTAGTCTTAAAACTTTAAATCCTTTCCCTGGCCTGATAAAGAAAAGTAATCACATAGGTCAATCTATACATCGTGGGCTTGTCTTCCAAGGTAATTATCAGGATAAATATGCACACATTTATCTATATCTGTCTATCAATCTATCTACATATACATATACACACACACACATACATATACACATACACACACACTATACTGTTCTGCAGAGGTGGTCATGTGTTTCCATGTGCCTGAACTCCTCATTTTATTATATCTTCAGTTCAGAACACAGCTTCGGTGGTGCTGTCATCATTCTGTAGTCACCCATTACCCTCATTCTGAGTTATAAATGGATTAAGTGCATGTTGCTATGAACAGCCCCCAATGGCATCACTTAAATCTAGCTGCCAGCTGAAGGAATGCAGACACTTCCCTGCTGGCCTCCTGTGACAACACTGACCTTGAGAGCACTATTAGGAATCCATGTCTTGATACATATGAATTCCCAGTTCATGCTGGAAAATCCGCCCTTTGCAACTTTTCACACAAGCAAAGTGCAAAAGAAAGGTGAATACTGTGGTTACTGTGGTTACTGCAAATGGATGCAAAACTTAGGTGTTTATAGAGCTGGAGACAAAAAGAGGAATCTAACAAGAAACAGCTCTTGTTCTTCCTCCACAAGTCCATCAACTAAAAGGCTTATTTATGCCTGAAATATCATTCCTTCTACCCGATAACCCTGTTTAATTGCTTATGGGTATTCCCCATTATTCACCTGAATTAAAACTTATTTTAAGCAGTGGGAATCTCTATATTCATTCCAAAATATTTCTGCATCAAGAACGAACTATGTTTACATCTGATTCTTCTTTGAGTCTCACAGAGCCCAGAAAAATTTTTAAGATAAAAAGCTGCAGAAATGTCTTCATTCTTGTATTACCAAAAAACCCCACATTATCTCAAACATCTCTACTAGGTTGGGTGTTTTTGTTAATTTTTAAAAACACATTTCCCCTTTAAATTGTGCCCTCAGTATCTGTTGTTTACTTGGGTAAGTCTCACGCTACCGGTGGTGTTTTTTCTTTAGCTCCTTATATCTTCATTCATATCTTTGTGAGAAAAAAGTGACCAGAACTCTCAGTCCCAAACAGAAATGCTGCTTTATATTATGCAATTGCAGCACCACTATTATTTGTAATTTCCCTTTTTATTAATCATCATATATGCCTCATGTTTAATGAAGATGTTTTATAAACCTCTTTTATAAACCTCAGTGTTTTATAACATCCTTTTTCCTATTGTGTCTGCTGAATATAGAATACGTGAAACTTGTGCTGGTACAGAGCACAACACCCAGCAGTCAATACACAAATGGCAAAAAATTGAAACAGCGAGTTGAGCAAACAGAACAGCATTCATTTTTAAGATTCACTATCAGGGGTGACCTTGCTGAGAGGTTCAGGAAAATGCTATTCCCCAAGAACAAGAGAGATTCAAGCAGCAAAGCACTGAGCCAGAAATGTAGGTGACAGAGGAAGGAAGAGCTGTTCATTCCCTGGGCTCCTTCCAGGCTCATTCCTTTCTTTGCACTTACGAAGATGTTAAGTAAGTGTGAATTTGATTACTGCTTGTAGAAAGGAAACTGCACCCTGAGGAAGACTATGGGTTAGTATAGAGAACAAAATATTTCTTTATAGTAATATAACCACACATGGCAAAATACAGATTTTTAAAAAAATCTTTTTTACCTTTTTTCTTGTATGGAGGAGCTCTGTTCATTCTCTCATAACATTTGAACTGCGAATCTATTATCTTCTGCCGTATGACTGAATTTTCAGTTACTACAGGCTCTAATGTAGGATCAGTATAATTTACAGTAGAAGAAAGACTTGGAACAATTCTCTGTATGGAAAGGAAAAGCTGTTAGTACAACTGAATAAACAAAGAGGATTACATTAAAAAAAAAAAAAAAAAGCAGGGACCAGAAATTTCTATTGTGCATTCTTAAAGGGCCTTGTATGTATGTTTATCATTATGATGGGGTCATATTACCTACAAAGCAAATGCTAAATTTTATTAGTTTAACTCATGAAAACATAAGATTTTAACCAAGTCATTTTTCTTGGTGAAGAGAGGATCACTAAATACTTGAAAGTCTTCAAAATCTTTTCATTTAATTTAGTGTCTGCAAGAGAATTTTCTGTCTTCCCGAAGTTACACCCATGTATTTCTGCTCACTTGTGCTGATTCATCTCTAGACAGTGCAGAAAAATACCTCAGTGCCACAGCCTTTGCTTTCAACTGATTATTTCATGTTTTATGTCACTTGCTTCGAGCTTCTGCAAAAGTTAAGGTCATAGAAACACAGGGTAGAGTTTAAACCTCAATCCCTGACCTTAGCTCCTAGTTAAGCACCCAAGCAGACTCCCTAAATATGACAGTCTAAATAGCTTGGTCCTCTACATCTAGTGGTATCTTCTGAATTATCCCATTCTGAGCTGCCTGCCCATTAAAGGAAAGGATCATTGTCTCTGAAAGGCAAAGATCTCAGCTGGAGAGGTCAGTCATGTTCTTTTGCTATCCATCCATCCATCCATCCATCCATCCATCCATCCATCCATCCATCCATCCATCCATCCATCCATCCATCCAT
>VZUI01059844.1:0-54738 GCA_013401135.1 Cettia cetti | reverse complement strand
AACCCTATCCACAGCCCTAACCCTAACCCTAACACTCACCCTAACCACAACCCTTACCCTAACCCTAACCCTAACCACAATCCTAACCCTAACCCTAACCCTAACCCTAACCACAACCCTAACCACAACCCTAAACATAACCCTAACCCTAACCACAACCCTAACACTAACCCTAACCCTAACCGTAACCACAAGCCTAACCCTAACCCTAACACTAACCACAACCCTAAACCTAACCACAACCCTAACCCTAACCCTAACCCTAACCCTAAACACAACCCTAACCACAACCCTAACCATAACCCTAACCACAACCCTAACTCTAACCACAACACTAACCCTAACCCTAACAACAACCCTAACCACAACTCTGATGTATTCTTTGTGTGACACATCCTCATAGTGAAAAAAAATAAGTCAACTTCAGCACATATAACTATCTTAATAGAATTGTTTACCAACATGAGAAAACACTTCCAGAATATGTTCTAATGATACCCTAAATAGCATTTTACTTTCAATCTGAGAAACGCAGTTGTTCCCGGCATAAGTTCAAATCAAGAATTGTGACCAGAATTGCCAATAAAATAAATGAATAGTTGGGGAATATTTAGATCTATCAGTGGAGTGCCTGCTGTACTGAAACCGCATTATGTCATTGCAGGTAGAGAATTTTAAATCAAAGTAACATTATTATCAGTGTCTGCCTTCATGCACCTTGCTTCACAGACACTATTATGCATTGAGCAGCAATTAGTGAGTCACCAGGGATACTTTCCTAGACTCTTCAGGTCAGAAAAGCTAATTAACCTTCCTCCTGTATTCTGAACAGACTTACAATTATCAGTGCCAAATCTTATCCTTCTTTTTTCTTTTTTTTTTTTCTTTTTTTTTAACAACTTTTAAAATATTGGTGGCAAATTAGGAAAAATGCAAAGAAGCTCTCCTGATAAAACCAGAAAATCCACTGAAGAGGTCGAAGAGCTGAAGCTGTGACACAGGTTTGTTTGTTTATAGCGGTAATGCTTTGTTTAATAGATTTCTCACAAAGCTCTTACAAAACTCTGTGAGGGAGGTTTAATTAATTGCCCATTTACACTCCAGGTAACTGCAGACACTCGGTGCTGAGTGAGAACAGTTCTGTTTGCTCTGGCCTGGGGTGCAAATGCAGTGACACTTGCAGTTGCTGTCCTTGCACAGGGGTGAGCAGTGCCAAAGGCACGGCAGGATATCACCTGTGGCAGGGCACTGGGTGACACCTCTGGATGGATCTGACACCATCATCAGGGATCTGAGCTCCTCTGACCTGCTGGACCTGCTGCTTTACAGGAGACTTTGGGGAGGGATTTATCAATAGGTCGACAGTAGGGCCAGTGCCACCAAAAGGTGGCCAGAAGGTCACTTGAAAGCCATGGAAATACTGGTTATCTGTACTAGAGTCGAGTGGAACACACATCATTTTAATGAGTTTGGTTCTAGGTTTGATATCTCATGAGAGGCAGGAAGGTACTTGCTCAGAAACAAGAACTCCAGAGAAGCAAAGTGACAGCCTAAACCTTCTCCATGTAACCCCTGTCTGATCCTTCCTGGCCTCTTCCCTTGCAGTTTGCTCTGAAAATAATGCCACATTTATTCCTTCCACAGCTGCTCTTCTGGCCTTCCTGCAGATCATTCAGTCAGTCACAACCACGGACACAATGATTTCCTGATGCAATAAGGGGAAAATTCCAGCATTTCAGAAGCATTGCTATGGCCCCCTAAAACCAGACCAGCAAAGGGAACTCGTTCTGAGCATAATTCCAGCATCTTTTGCACAAAATGCTCCTTGCATTTTGTGCAAAAGATGCTCCTTGCATTTTGTTTATCTTTTTTTTTAAAAAAAAGCAGAGGGAGAGATTAAAGCAAATCTGGCAACACTTATCTTGGCAAGGCACCTTTGTGACCATGGCCGACATGCAGCTGAGTCCATGAATGAAGGGAAGGAGCTGCAGTTTTCCCTCGTTTCCCACATGGAGGACCCTGATATATTCTGCAATTACAGGAATTAAACCTCAGCCACAAGGGGCATTTGGAAGGGCGAAGTACTTCACACATCCCTTGAGCAGGTCAGAGGATGTTGTCAAGGGTTTGACAAAGAAAGGAAGGAAGCAGTTATCTGCATAAGCGGAGCAGGTTAGAACAGTTTTCTGCAGCATTTAAATATAGGAAAAGATCTTCAGATCCCAGTGCCAGGTGTACTTAGGGAAAATATTCAATTTAATATTTCCAGTGTTTTGCCATGCATTGACTAGTGTGAGTCTCAGGGTTTGAGCTATGCTAGAGCAGCATGGCATATCTGTAAAACTAATGTTTCAAACTGCTGTGTGATAAATTAAAATAATTCCACTCGTCATACTGCAAAAAACTGGCTCCTCAGAAGCCTTTGAAAAACTACTTTCAAGATAAAATATGTGCTTGTTGTTTCTGTGTCTTTTAAAAAAGATGTGTCTTCTTCACAGCTTCAGTGGTAAAAAAAAAATCATGTAAAATGTGTTTTTCACTGACATTTAGATGTCTTGCAAAGTGGTTTATTATAGATCTTCTGGACGTTTGGATATTTAATTAAATGTCAGAAACATATTCTCTGTCCTCATGTGAATGAATATCAAGAGTTTATTTATTCATAGTCTATTTGTTACTCTTTTTCTGTTTCTCACACAAAATTATCAGTTGGAAAGTCAGTCATAAGAGACACTTAAAATTTTTAGGGGTCATAAATCTAATTAACCTCAGCAACTGTGCTTAAAATGGTGAATAATCTTAGACAAGTTCTTACAGGAATCTACAGAACCACTCAGAGATATGTTTGCACCTGTTTTTCAAATGACCTTTAATGCAATTCTCAAAACATCCACGGAAGACATGATGTGAGGAGCTAGGAACACAGAAACCAGGCTTGTCTGAATTTCAGTGCTCAGCAAATCCATGCAGGAGCTCACACTGCAGGCCCTGGACTGAGCTGGGTTCATTTCCAGGAATAATCCTGTTAAAGGTGTGGACCAACGCCATGAGCCTTACCAAGGGGAAGGAGTGTGATACACCTGAGAACTGTCAGGCAGCTGGAGTGAAATCAGATCTTTGGGTTGGGCTTTTTTTTCCCCTTTTTTTCCCCCATTTTTTCTTTTTCTTTTTCTTTTCCTTTTCCTTTTTTTTTTTTTAATTTAATGAATGAATGGAGAAGAAACAATAAGCTGTAGAAGATTGGAAGTTAATAATGTAGAAAGAATTCATTTTATTTAGTTTAGGTAGATAGATAGCAATTTTTCTTTCCTTAACTTGGATAAATCCTAAATTCTCCTGGTTTGCAGGATGTAGGGTGGGCATGCATTCCTTTTATTTTCTGTTTTGATCACAATTGATCACTCCATAGGGATGACAAGGGAGAATATCACTATTTTTTGCCTGCCAGCATCAAGAGTGGCATCTGGTTAGTGCTGCCTGGTACCATGCTGTAGAGAAGAATACCTATCTCAGACCTGAGAAGCTACAAAACATGAAATATTGAACAAAGTGAACTGTAAGAGACCATGTGATTGTAAATTTCCCAGCAAAACAGTGAAAGTCTGTTTCTTATAATTTAAGGGGAAAATGTGCAGGTGGAAAATTGAGCAAAGTAGATAAACGGTTTTGATTGAGGAGAAATGGGTAAAACTATTGTCAGGCGCTTGGCTTTGTTTCTGAGTATCTGACATTACATGGAGGTGACAACATTTTCTTGCATGAAAATTACCAACACTGCATGGGAGGGTTTCAGCACGGCTCTGAGGGGTGTTTAGTCCCTGTTCACTCAGAGGAAATGCTCTGCTCTGACCGTGGAAATGAGAAATGGGTCCCCTCAGACACCACCAGGACTTCAAAGCCATCAGTTCTATATCTCATGTGAGGGAGCTTTGCTGGTTCCAGAGCTTCTGTCTCACCATATGCTAGGAAATGGGATTAATCCTAAGGAGAGAAACACATCAATTTCCAGGCTGAAAAGCTATTCTGATGAAACTTTCCATGAGTTGAGATTTACACAATTTACATTAAATAAAGATAAAAATATCAGCTGGCATTGATTTCTGTGGATCAAGAAGGATGAAAAATACTATCATTAATACAAAGCTTCTGTCAGAGGTCCTGAAAAGGAAATCCAGAGTGTTTCCAAAAATGTCAAAACCCAAGAGGCTCTTTAGATTATCTGCTCAGCATTGCACTGTGCTTGCTATATTCTTGATAGAAATTTTCATCACAATATTTCCTCACTGTTCCTTCTTTTTACTGTCTCCAATGAAACAAAACTCATTCTAATTTATGCAGCTACACACAAAAAAAAAAGCATCAAAATCTGCCTGGAATAGTTGAGTAACTTTTGCATTATTTTGCCACAGCATATTCAGTGAGCACAGCAGAATGCTTGATTGTATTGAACATTAAAATCTTCTATAAGTTATGCTATAATCTGCATTGTATTTTAAGTTAAAATAATCCTTCACTATTTCTGTATGTGTGAGGGGGTTTTTTGTTCTCTGAGGTGCAGCAATTGTTTAAGACAATTTTTAGTACTTGTTATTGTTATTGCAGAAGTACTGAACAAAACCCAACAGAGCTAGACATTGTTGGGTATAATTTTATTAATTCTTTTTCTTGTTTTGTTCCACAGCAGCAGAAGAAACTATGAAAAGGAAAATTCTAATCAAGCATCTCCTTGAGGCACTGGAAGTGTGTATTTTTGAGGAGACTCAGCTGCAGAAGACAGAAATGTAGTGCCTGAACTCTGTTCAGATGGGAATTATCCATTTCGTGTGCTTTGAGTTTCCTTTATCTTCCAGGAGTAGTTAAACCTAGGAAGTTTCAGGCATGTAGGACCTGTGATCTGAGCAGAGCTGAGGATCAAAGGCTGAATCAAAAAAGCTTTCTGCAAATTTTCCTTCAAGTCTTCTTGAAGCTGGATCTGTAAAAATTTTGCACGTGAGCATCAGATTGATGCTATTGCATTGCCTTTTGCTGCATATTTCAGACAAAATGTTCATTATTTAACAATTAGCAAAAGCTGTAATATTGGATGTTACTGAGAAATTCTGTTCACTTTTCCCAACTAATTTCTGATGTGGGGAAACCACACCCCCCCTCCCATTTTTATGAAATATGAGAAATAGAATTAGATAATATTGGTCTGAGTGTTCAAAAATCAGAAGCAATGTCCACATTTCTGACATTGTGTCTGTTCTGAAAGCAGCAGCTGATCTTTGCCACTGTACCAGTGTTGGTACAGGTTGCTCTGGCAACAGGATGCACAGGCAACAAGATTCCACTCAAGGCAAAAAGTTTAAGAAGGAAATTTTCCCTCTGATATTTATAGCTGAAAAGTTGAGCACATACTTAACTTTCAGCATCTCAGCAGTCACCCTTCTCACAACTCTGGTCATTTTTCTTTGGCTAAAACAGAATAAAAATTACCAACAAGAAAAATGTATTCATCTGACTCCAAAGAGAGTCCTTCTGCTCAGGTTAAATGTCTAGTTAGGGAGGAAAACTGCTGGTGAAATTTTTTATGGATTAGTTCTAGGGCCCATTTTATTTAACATTTTAATTACTGAGCTGACACAGAAGTTTTGGACAATGCTTGTGACATTTGGTTCTGGAACGTGGTTGGGAGACATCACCAATGAAAAGGAAGAGTGAAATACCCTACAGGACATTTTGGATGACATTTAGAACTGGAGTAACAGAAATGGGATGAAATGTAAAAGCACAAAATTCACAACCATTCACTCAGGAATGAGCAACAAGAATTTCTGGTACAACCAGGGAGCTCATTAGCTTGGAAATGACAGAGGTTGAGAAGGACCTGGCTCTGTTACCTGATCACAGATGCCTGGGAACCACAAGTTGACTGAGACCAGGAAATGGCAAAGGCTATGCCAAGACAGGGCAGGAAAAAAAAATCCCTGCTGGAGTTTGAAAATTGAACTTTTTATGAATAAAATATTAACCATAGTGAAGAGATCCACCAGACCCAGTTCTTTTGTCCACACTTTTTTTGTTATTTTTCATCATTTAGAGATGCTTTTCTTTGTCATAGGCACAGATATTCATGAAAGCATTACACTAGACTAAAACTACAGAGAAGTTAGCAAAGAGGCTTTACACATGGATGTCAGAGCAATGGAAAATCTCAAATAAATGCTGGTTGCCATTGAGCCTGGCAGCCCATTCTCAGAGTGGTTATAGTGTGAGAGAGCATCCAGCCAGTCCTTCCTTAAATCACAGCTGGTTATTTGAAACTAAGATGAGGATTACAGATTAACACATGGCGAGTTAGACATTCCAATACCTTCCCTGCCTTCCAAAAGGACCAAAGATGATACTAATGCATGGCTGGGCCTTGAGTTACCTGGTTAAATCTCTTTATCAGAGCCCTCCTGCATCCCCTGCACACACATCATTCCACACTACCAGCAGGACTTGCATTTTGAGGACAGGAATTTCAAAGCAGATTTCATCACTGCAGGAAAAGTGATATTGGAATTGGTCCAACCTTGCCAGAAAAAGCTGTATTCCCACATGTTTCCCAGTGACATTCTGAGCATAAATATGAAGTGCTGAGTACATGAGCCAAGCAAATTATTACACCTCTGCAAATGAAAATAATCTCTGAGAGCTGCTTTTTTCCAACTGTGGGCTTCCAATACTTGACTGTTTCAGGTTTTTTTTGACACAGAACAATGATGAACTAGAAGTCAAACTAGAAGTTTGTTCTGTGCCATGTTCATGCACTTTGAAACACTGCAAGGTAAGGACACAGCCCTGATGATTATTCATTCTTAGTTTTCAGTAATAGTATTAATTTCTTTGACCCCTGTTGTCTGTGGTGAACTAAATAAAAAGCAACCACAGTAGCTGAAAACTACATACTTTAGGACATATCCTGGGAAAATAAGGCCACAATGAAAATAACAAAGGGAGAGCTAAAAGGTTTAACAATACAGATTATGGGTTAGACTCCTGCAACACTAGAACATTTCCCCACATATGAATGCATGTAGCACTTAATTACAGAAATGCCAGTAGATGACACTCAGAAGTGTGTTGCATGCTTCAAATTTGTCATATCACTAAAACCTCTTGCTGCTCGTGGTAATCTCTTCTTTATGCATGTCTTAGCATCAGTGTTAATAAAGGATTTGCTATTTAGGTTCATTACATATAGCCAGAGAGCAACCAAACATTCAGAGTGTGCTACCCAGTATCTCTATAATGGCATTACAGTTCATGTTAGAAATATTTAGGGCAACACATACAAACAAATTATCTATATTTTCTTTACTCTCTTCCCTCAATTCTGACCTAGTGGCCTAACAAGTTAATGTGATTTGCTATTTCTCTAGGCTAGGTTAATCTTGATGGATGTGTTGTGGTTATATCAAGTATAACATAAACCAAATTACCAAAGTCTTCAGTTCTCCTTCTGTAACTCAGTCTTCTGCAAAAAAGTATTTTTATCCCCTTTGTGCATGCCATTTTTCTCAATCTCTTACCTTTTTTTAAAAAAATAAATAACATTGGCAATGCAGCAAAAATTGACTTTGGTCACTAAATTCCATTACATGCTTGTTGCCATGTATTAAGTAGCAAGATCCAAGATTGGAAACTGCTTAAAATGATGTAGAGTCACATCTAGGGGTGGATAATCCCATTGTTTCTAATCGTGGTTAGGGTTACAGAGGGAGATCCAGCTGCCAGGTAAATGCCATGGAAATCTGTACAGGGCACTGCAATAAATTTGCTACTGGATTCAGAGAAAGTGCAGCCCCAGGATTCTATTCTCATGGCTACTCCTGCACTGGAAGAGGATTAAGGGATGAAATCTACCTTCAGAAAAATAAACAATGTAGAACACCAAATTAAATAAAGTCTTTTTCGGACACCACCACCACCATGACCCCGACACAAAAATCCACAACAGGATTAAAAGACAAATGCTGAAGAAAAAATGAAAATAATGCACTAATAGATATTAACAGATGATAATGCCTACATGCTAAACTGAAGAAGGATTTAAAGCTTAGGTATTGTTCTCCTAAAAGCTGCTTGGAATGTTAACTAAATACTTTATCACAACAACACCTATAAAAATGTTTTACCCCTTCAAAAATGCAACATGAAAATAATTTTGCTTCCTTTTCACAGGTGGGGATATAATACAATAGGCAAAGGAAAGCCACAATATGTTCTGAAGTTTTGTTGAAGAGGATCTGGGTTTTCAAAAGCTGGATTCAACATTCTGTGTGTAATGGGATCCTTCATTTCCTGGGGCTTCACCTTGTCCCAGAATTGCAAAGGTTAGAGCTACACCCAGATAGTTGTAGAGATTGCTGACAAAATACATCAGATCCAGCTTTAATCAAGGAGAGCCAGAGCACAGCAGTTCAAATATTTGGGAAGTAAATAAATAAACATCCAGGGTGTTCTGTGCTGAAGCCCACATCTCCCTCAGCAGCGAATAAGAACAAGCATGAATCTTTCTTATGTTTGCTATACACACCCCATACCCCTAATGCTGTGATAAGGGGAAAAAAGCCATTCTTAGGGTATCTGGTGATTCCACATCAGATGTCTTATAAACCATGCAGAACCCCACTGAAATGGAGGTTTAAAAATTATGTGTTAAACAGGCATTTGAATTTGGAGGCGTCAAAATTCAAATGGTGGTAGGATGTTGTTTCCTGACCTTGGATTGGGATGTCCCTATGCTCCTAGTGTGCAGACATTGCAAAAAAGGCTTTGTCTTTACCCCAGATGATGCCAGCATAAATTAACCTTCCATAAAACTCCTTCTGCTGTAATTTTATGAGCTTCAGCTCTACTTACTTAAGTCATCATGATCATCTCAGGCTGTCTAGAATGGGGAAACAACATCCATATATCAGCTTATGTTTTGGAAGAATGCATCAAGAGGTTGTACTGGGATTGAGGATACAAAAGAATGAGTGTGAGCTATAACTTAAAATTTCAGAGACAAGAACTGGTCATATCTGTACACAAATATTGGATTAAAAGTGAGTGAATATCTCAAGTACTCCATCCTAGTCATTTTAACTCAGAGAAATTGACTGGAAAATCAACTCGTGTAGGAAATTGGGTTAGCAGATAATAACAATGAGGATTTTAAATGTGTTTCATCATTCTGAACATGTGTAGATTACAGTAATTCTGGTTTCACTGTAATTATAAATCTGCATTTTACCGTGTTGCATATTGTATTCTGCATTCAGAATTCAATTGTTCTCAGAATTCTGTCCATGGAAGTTGGTGTGCAAATTTGTTTTCGTCTCTTCTTGATTACTGTTGAAAGTGCTAAATTTGGGGATTGAAACTCTGGCTTCCCTACAGCCTATTAGGTAATGGTGTGAATATTTAGAGGGCACCAGATCTGGCAAGAAAAAAATTAATCCCAAATCAAAAATTTAGTCCAAATCATGGACTTTGTTTTACTAGATGAAATTTAAGCTCCCAAAATAAGCCCCCTGGGATATATGACAGAAATGCACACAAAGGAATAGAACCACATCATATAAAAGAACCATTACTGAATGAAGCTTTTTTTTTTATGAGTAGCTCCTTATTTCAGCAACTTTTTCTTTCAAGTGTCCCTTGTATAGTGGAATAATTTTGCATTCAGCAGTAATCTTCAGGAATTCACTTGGTATTCATGTAGATGTCACATGTATTTGCACTGATTTTCCACCACTGTTTAGGATTAGTTAACGGGCACTTCAAATAGAGTGTTATCCCTATGGGAGTAAAATAATTTCAGTCTTGGTGCACACATTTCCAGGTCAAAAATACAAATTATGAAATTATATTGGGAGCAGATCAGGCAGGTTGACTATTCAAATAACCTACCAATGGGCTGTTTAAAAAATCTGGGTAGGGAAGGTGGAAAGATAGCCTTTTGTCTCTGAGAAAAAAAGTACTTAGGAATAAAATAATTGCTTAGTCTCTAAGTACAGAGAGACAGATGCTGCTGTAAATCTGGCTGGCTGCACTGTGGTCAATGAGGCTCTGTTAATTTACAGCTATTTGTGAGGAGATGTTTGCTCAGTCACTTTCTGATGGGATGGCTGGTCTACAAGCTATTCTATTTTATATTTTATTTCAGTCATTTCACTTGTTTCCTACCCTTCTTATTGGTGTGCATTACAGTGGTAGCAAATATACTTTACAGCCAAGGCAAATGCTCTCTCTTGTGAATCACTGATTACCTCCTATAATCTGAATTCAAGTGTGATAAAGAATTCTTTCCAGGAAATGCAAAATAACTAAACACAAATTTGTCTCCCACATTTTCTTAATAAATACTGTACATAACTAATAACTACCTCAAGATTTTTGCTATTCTATTGAATGGTAGAGCAGAAAATTCATACAAATAATGAAACAATTCTAATGTCCTTTTGTAAAAGATTTTAAAGCTAGTTGCTTTAAGCACTGCAGAAGCAGTCCTTAAATAGGTTGTCATTAGTTTTGTCAAGTACCATCAAGTACATCAATATGAATTCTGAAATAACCTTTTTAATTTACAAATCAAAGTCCCTGGTGAATAGTCCAGAACTCATTATATTACAGGGTGTAACCCCAGCCATTCTGGGCACAGACACCTGCCTGGAGGTGTTTTCATGTGTTGCTGTGGGCTCAGGAAATGTTCCCCCTTGCCAAGCTCAGGGAATGCTCCAGAAAAAGGGATCAGTTTATACTCAATTCCTATTCCCAACAGAGGGAAAGGAATGATGCCATTATTAAACTACACAAGCTGCCCGTGGCACAACCAGGCATCCCCAGAACTCTCCTGGGTACTCCCTGAGTACCCTCCCTTTGACCAGATTCTGGGTTTAGTTTCCACATCAGGAGTCACCGCTGACGTGAGTAAGGACAGGGGGAATATAAGCATTTATTTATGCTTTGTGCAGAATTTCAAATGATCCCAAGGAATCTGGCTGCTAGATGCCCATTAAAATTAATAGGAATTGGCATCCAGCATGTCCCTGTGGTTTTGATATCTCAGCTGTAACATTCTGTTTGTTTGTTGGTTGTTTGAAGTGTGCAGACCCTGAGCTGCAGACGCTGCTGAGATCTGACATTGTTTCCACTGAGACACGGGAACTGTTTCTGTATTTGCACTGATCTCTTCTTTATTATCACCCTGCACACCTTGGGTCACTCCTACTGCCAGAGTTCATTTCAGACCACAGATATCTTAAGCTGATGCTGGTTTTTTTCTCTTAATAGAGCAGCCTGGGGATGTCATTGTCCCAGTGTTTTGTTACTCGGGTCCTGTCATCACTTTAAACATTTGATAGATGAAGCTATGGAGAATTGAAATATTATTTATATTCACACCCCTGAGAGTTACAAACTGAAAATTGAGACAGGGAACTATGAAAGCTCTCCCAAGAGGCAAAATCACTTCTTTTTACTGCTGATTATAAAGAAGATTGGCTGGCAGATGTTAATATTGGCAGTTAGTCTCTGACAAATTTTCTCTAGGTATGCCTAATCAATTTTTGCTGCCTGGAATGAGAAATGGAGCTTGAATATTCAGATGTCTAGACATGTAAATATATTACCTTTATAAATAGGTTTAAATGATTAATATCTTTTAAAAAACAAACATGAAAAATGGATAAACTAGAAGTGTGGGTGAAGTTTCATGGATTATTTAGATGATAGATAACAAAATTTGTCTGTACATTAGGAGGATGAAATGACATGTGCAGTTATCATGTATGTATTTATAGACCACACTGGTCTTCCTGAAAAATCTCTCTGAACTTAAAAACTCTTTATCCCCTAAGACAGTTTAAGTGCTGTTATTTGAAACAGACCTGTCCTAGACAGAGATTTTATCAATGTAATAAGGATAATACAATTTGATCCATTAACACTGCAGAAATAGATGCTTTCTCTGTGCAGGGTCCTACAAACAGTTCAGGTAATTTAATAGACCCCAGTGGGATGCTCTGAAGGCAAAGGTTTCAGGGAGTGACAGGAGTGATCCCATAATTGCAATGTGATTATCTCATTCATAAAAGTTCTTTCTTCATGGTGATTGAGTACAGATCTCTGGAGGAAAAAAAATGAAATTTCCTCCCTGGAGATGAGCTGTGACCATTCCCTGGGGTGTTCTCAGGTCCTTTGCTCTGCCCATGGGAGCAGCTTACAGCTCTGTGATGCATCCCCAGCCCAGCTGCCCTGGTAGTTTCACACAGCAAATTGCAGCAGTTCCTGGAAGTGCCTCTGACAATCCCTGGCGAGCTGCCACAGAGCAGTTGCATTACCCAGGTACCACAGAAGACACCCCCTGCCTTCCCAGCATATCTGCTCACTTAGCTATGGTAATATGATTAACCTGATTATTTCTGAATCAGTCCACTGTGGCAAATGATGAAGTGCCATATGGCTTTGGGAGAATGAAAGCAACGTGTCTGTGTGGTGCAAGAAATGTTTCTGGATGGGTGAGTGAATTATGTATTATGATTCATAGTTAAATACCAACCCAAGAGAAAATTCTTTCTATGGAGACTATTTAGACTGTTTCTATATTTTATAAAAGGCAATGGATCAAAGAAGAAGTCTAAAGCAGCAATGTGTACTTAATGACCTGTTCCAAGGAGTAAATTATGGCTGGAATTGTCAGGGTATTAAACTTAGTAGAGCAAAGCTTAAGCAACAGAGATGGAAATTTTCAAAATATAGTTCATTCTTTTACAGTGACACAATAGCAAAATAAAGGAACCTCTGACAATATGATTTACTGAAGAAACTAAACAAAATATGTTGGAGTTTCTGCACCCCAAAGTCATTTAGCTGTTCTATTACTTTTAATGAATAGCCAAGATCAGGGAATATATTCAGTGAGATAAGGCTCAGTGCATTTCTGATAAGGGGAGAAAGGTAAAAAAAAGAAAACCTGCATCAATTTTTCATTTGGAGGTTTATTTACTGGAGGTTTTATATATAAAATCCCAAACAAGCACCAAAATGAAACATCCTATTTTCTCTCTGGTCCTTTTATCCATTTAGAACCAAGGCTTGACTAGAGAAATATATTTGTGTGATAATGTTTCAGGGAAAGGTCAGATAAAAATCAGATGAGAGTTTCAGAAATTCACAGATGTTTGTGACACATTTCCCTGTTCTCAACGGGACATGAGGCTAAGACAAATCATGGCCACTGCTTGTAGCAAGTGTCTGAGAATAACATTGTACAACAGCTTTAAACCTGAGCAATGACCTATGAGTTAATCAGGAAAGGACCATCAGGTTTTTTGGGCTAAGCCTGACTAAATGGTCCTGCTGCCCCCAGGTTGTGCTGGAGATAAAGACCAGGCCAATGTTCACAATCGGGGCTCATTTTGCCAATTTAAACTCTTGTAGATTTCCCAGTGTTAATGAGGGTGAGGACATGACTTGACTCTTTCCCAGTGATGAAGGACTCCACAATTTTTTTGTCACCCTACTTGAGAGTGGAAAACTCCTTTCCTTACAGTGTATTTCCTTCTTTCCCTGTGGCCCAGGGAAATGTTTGTTGCAGGTGCCAGGGAGAGTATCAGAAATAAGACATTCCTGGTGCTTTCAGGTGCACAGGTGTACTGGATGTTTCTTTAGCTGACTCAGGAATTATTAACAATGAGGCTTTTGGTGATAAAACAGAGCTGTTAGCACTCATTTGGGTTTCTTAAAAATATATGTGTGAATAAACACAGTACACCAATAACTGCTTAAAAACTGTTCAAAGATATGGAATTTCATTGAACATTGATGATTTGAAACACTTTTGAAGCACATTGATGATTAGCTTAATAGATTATGACATCCTATTAATTTGATGACCAGAATCACCCTGGTAACAGTTTTAGGAAGGTGTAATGGTTCTCCTTCAGACTGAAACCACCCAGTCCCTTTTATGTAATAAAAAGATGGTCTTTGCACAAAGAAGAGTGATGGGTTTGGTAACAGCAATGACAGCATAGTTGAGCTCTTTGGGTGGAATCAGAGTAGCTGGAAGTTATGACAAACATTAGAAAAGGGCATTATAGAAACTTCATTCACTTCCACAGGGGTCACATTCCAGGCATGCAAGGAACCAAGACACTTATGGGAAATTCTGCTGAAAATCTCTTAAACCTGGCATTGTTGGTGAAGCAAAGGGAGAATATGATGTCAACATGAAGATCTGAATAGACTTTATTAATAATCCATTTTAAAGCCTCATAAATATATAAAGAGCTCTGTAAGATCTAGATTAATAGACTCCTTCCTCCAAAGAGATCACTCAAGTACCTCAATTCTTCTCCTGACTGCAGCAAATGGCAAAGCTCTCTTGAGTTCATGCCCACTCTGAGACATAAAAGAAAAAGCAAGATATAATGTTTTAGAAGAAGAAAATCCTTTCTTACCAAGGAAAAAAAAAAGAGGGGAAAAAAAGAATTCTTGGTAGTCAGAATACTTAAAAAAATATCTGATGCAAGAAAAGAGGGCACGAGGACGACTTTCTGAATCACAGGTTGACATGAAAGACAGATCCAAAGGATAATGTGAAAGAGTTTAGGAAGCTACACAATTTAGAAATTCCAAGCACTCTGATGCCTTTCAGGCTCACTGTGAAAATCTTGGCTAACATTTGTACTGGCAGAATTTTTTTCTGTCACTGGGAGCCCCAAGGTCACACGTTGACCAGTGCGATAAAGGTCTGACTGTAATAATGCTGTCTACTTAGAGCAGTTCATCCCCTTCAGCCCTCCAACCCCCAGGGACCAGACACTGTGATTATTCCAGCACAGCTGAGACCCTGGGGCTGTGTTCTGCTATTGATCCAGAGCTCTCACTGTCCTTAATGGGAGCTTCTGTTCATCATGGATGGACTCCAGCACCTGTCTTTGGAAAACCTTGCCAATGACTGTAAAACCTTTTAAAAGTTACAATAAAACAACAATAAATAATGTATTTAAGGAGCTATAAATAAAGAAACAAAATGTATGCAGATGAATATTTGATCATTTATATTCCTGTGTCGTGGGTTACCTGTAACTTTACAATTAATCTTAATTCTGCATTGAGAATTGACACTGTCAGTTTAAGCCAGTGAAATGTAAGAACATAGTATCCTGTCTGTTTGGGAGAAAGCTGGTACAGACAAAGAGAAAAAAAAGGTGTGAAAGATGTGCAGTGGATAGCAACTAACTGTGATAATGACCTTGTAACACTGCAAGGCAGAGGCTTGACGGGTCCTTCACTCCTCAGTGAAAGTTCGGTGCCTGTGCTCTTGTCCTCAGAAGCCAGGGGTTCAATGGGTGATAATTTTGGGATCAAGGGACTTTTCTGAGTCTGTTCTGCTTGAGTGTGACTCTGTGACACTGAGCAGGGGACTCCACCTCTTATTGAAAAGACTCCCTGCTCTGGGGCCAGCTGGGAAGCACACAAACTGAGAACTCAATGAACAAGGAATATATAGTTCCTTGTCACCTTTCCTTTAAAAATGGCTGATTTGACTCAAACAACTGGTGGCATCTTTGGGAGAATTTGGGGTATTTTTGCAGTTGGACCAGGTAGATCCATTGCTCTGAGTGATTCTTCAACTTTTGGCCCCTGCAATGTCCCCTCAGCTCATCCATCTTTGTACAATTGCCTGAACTGCTGCCAACAATTAATGATAGCTAATAGGTCCCTGACTACTGAGAACACTTGAAGCCAGTAATTACAGCCTGTTCACACTCCTCTGCCCTGTAGGAGCAGAGCTGCTGCTGACTCTGCTGAGTAACATTTTATGACCCCTTTTAGAGACTTGGAAAGGCTGTGATTGAGTATCTGAGAAAACATTGATCCAGTATTTATAAAAAGGTATTTGGTAGGAGTGTGTAAAACATGTTTCGTGTCAATTTATACTCCTGCATAGTATGCAGGCTTACCAAGGCTTTACAGTTTTATTTTTAAGAAAAATTCTGGCAAATCTAAGCTATGACTCTTTTCCTCCCTCTATGAATGCATCAAAACCTAGCAGGGTGTCAAATTGCATCACTGAAGAAGGAGAGAAAAGGAAGCTCTGTTTTTTTTTTCACTGGGCTCTATATGTTCTATCTCCTTTCTCAGGTCAGAAACATCTCAATTTTACCTTTGGTGTCAAGGGTGTGCAGTATGTTGCTCATTATGTATCTGAAATACACAAAATAGAATTATTTCCTAATTTCTCTGTTGGCTTCAAGGTCGGGGAACTTGGTGAAAAAGAAATTCATGTACAAATTCTCCCTCTGTCCTTGATTTTACAAAACTTTCCTGTTTGCCCAGCACAATGGCACAGTTTTCTCTCTAATTTCCCTTCTAGAACAAAGGTGAACACGATAAAGAGACCAGGATGTGCTGACATTACCCCACTGCTGGTTTTCTTCCCTATTCCCTGCCATCACTTATCCTCTCGGGAACTTCAAAACAGCATTGCCTGGCTTTATCCTCTGAACATTACACACTGCTTTCATTCTCAGTTGCATCACTATTAAATCCATAGTTTTAACTGCAGTGTACAAATTATAAGATGTTGCCTTTGTTTTCCCTTTCTCTGGAGGGAAGAACTTTGTGGGCATAAGGAAAATACTGCCAATATACATTTATTTTACATAGGTACAGCCAGCCTAATGAAAGCAGTAGGTGTCCCTTTTCCAATTACCCAAACATGTTCTGCCACAGAGGGCTTTACTTCCCAACAACAGACAGAGAATTAGGAGTCCTGAGGCTTTTGACAACCTTTCCCTGCATGGTCTTTTCCCCCTCCATGTAATTACATGCTCCAGCAGCCCCAGTTGCAGTGGCTGTGAAGGGAAGCTGTTTCCTTCAGGGTTATTTTCTCCTGCCCCTGGGTTCTAATGGGAAGAGGCAAAAGAACAAAACACCTTTTCTCCTGAGGTACATCCCTGGTTTCCACCTCCACATTGCTCATAAACTCTGGTGCCCAACACTACAACTGATTTCAGAGAAAACAAATTTTTTCTCACCGTATGCACAGGGAAGTTTTTAAACCCTGGGTACAAAATCTTCAGGAGACTATGGGCAGTGGTTCCTACACAGTAAGTACTCTTGTAGAAGGAGAAAGTTCACAAAAGTCACTTCCAGTTAACCAGAAGAATTAACGAGTGACACAAAGATATTCAGTATAAAAAAGTGATCTGCACTGAGGATACATTCCTTACTGCCTCACTGCACATATTTCATTTTCTTGATTTATTAATATAGAACTTGGGGTAATTCTATGTACAGACTAGGCTGCTTCTGATTTTGGCAGATATATGCTGACTTGTAGAGATGCAAACCTCAGAGAGTGGTTCACAGGTGAAAAGGCTTTTAGAGGGTCAAGATGCCCTTGGAAATGTCTAGAATAATAGATAAAAATTGGAAATAATTTTTCAGAAAGGCTGAATGGAAAGGTGCCACAAGATGAGTAGGCTGAGGACACTTCTCCTGTCCAGAGGGAAAAGCTGTCCCCCATCATGACCCTATTTTTGACAAAGAGACAGCTTTATTAAGAAATCACTAGGAAGTTAATTACCACTTGATCACCTCTTCTTTGCACTCACAGGAAGAATGGTAGAAACTTGCTCTAGTCTGAACTGCTCAAGCTCTCTAAAAGTAACAATTTATGCAGGAGTTCTGTACATTTTGGTGGGACTGGGCAGCAATCTAGGAAGCAGCTGGACCATCCCAACTTGCAGCATCACCAAAGCAAAAATTCCACCTTTCTCCAGAAATCCACCCCTGGCTTAGAACAGGGGACAGAACTGACCCATTCTGAATCCATCCAGGGGAAGACAGAGTTCCACACATATCAATGGCTTTCTTGCCTTGTGTCTAACTGTGCTGGGGCTCCTAAAGGCCAGCTGGGACATGAGGGACTGTGAGAACCCAGCCTGAGGCCTTCTCCAAATTCAGTGTTTCTCAACAGGTATCACACACCGGGCAAGAACGATGTCCACAAGCCAAAGCACAAACCAGCTGTTCTACACTGCTGAAGTACTTGATTTGACCCTAGAAATGTGTCTCTGGAATGAGGAAGAAAGAAAAGCATCCTCTGGATTTATTATTTCTATTCCTTAAAGAAAAAGAAAGAAAAAAGTGAGTGATGAGTACCCCAAAATCCCCATCAGCGTAGCAAAATGAAGCATGAAATGGTGTTCAGAGATGAAATCCATCTCATGAAAGGCTTTTGATGGATGCGAATTAACTGTTTAAGTTAAAAAGGATGAAACTTTGGAAGAAGTTTATATCATAGGATATCAGTTTACCAGGCTAACCATTAAGTGGTTTTCTATTTTTTTTAAATTCTCTGAGGATTTGGGTCACAACAAAGCAAGAATAAAATGCCTCATTATCAATTTATTTGTTTCAAAGAACACACAGACATCACCAAATACTTTGTTTTACAGTCTAGAAGGCTAGTGAACAAATCAGAAGCTTGTCTTTCCAAATCACCACGAGCTGAACTTTCTCTGCAAAATTCATATTTTTGCATTGTGAGGTTATTTTGAGATCATATTTTCCAAAATAGCTTTATCAACTTTCCTGCCTTTTGCTACTTTGCACACTTGTGTTGCTGAATAGATGCCACAGAACCCATTGGCGCCTAAAGTGTCAGGATTTTTCTCTTACATTCCACATTTATCCAAATCCTTGGGTTTGCTAACACACTTCTACACCCAGCATCTATTCTGGGGAAACTGTTTCTTTCCTACTACTATTAATAAGTTTTCTATGCTGCTTATTCTATAAATATCTGTGATATTATAAGTGGAGTGTAAAAACTACTGTCTGAACCTGACAATTTAAAGCTTTTAAAGTGTCTCCATAATTCCGTGGAACTGAGTGTGACTTTGGCTGATGCAGGGAGCAGAGAGCGAGGCAGTGGCCCCACAAGGGCAGCAACTGAAATCATCTTTATATCTTCAGCTTATTCAAGGCAAAACCATCAAATTCTTCAAAATTCAGTTCCTTTAACAAGCCTTTTGATTAGTACTTTGCAATTAATTTCAAGCATGTAATAAAACCTCAAGGAGGGAGAGTGTCACATCGCTTAGCCCACAGAGAAGGCACAATGCAAATATTTTACACAGCTCTCCTCCCAGTCTAGGTTTTTATAAATGCAATATGTAGGATTTTTTTTATGGAACCTGTGAGAACAGACAGACAAGATGAATCACAAGTATTTTCCTGGGATATTAAAATGTGTGTATCTTTTTGAAACTCATTTAATAAATGATGTGAAAAACATCAGCTTGACTTGCTAAATGCATATGAAAGTGGGTCTCAAGTTGTCTCTTATCTAACAGTTGCTTATTTCAATGATGTGCAAATGAGTAGTTCCCATATACAAAAATTATGTATTGGCAGAAAAGCTTAATAAATCAGCCTACTCCAATAAGATGTCTAGGTAGTGTCATTTGTGATAAAACTGTTGATCTGATTTACCCTTTTTAGTAAAGATTTTATGCTAATGAAATGGTAACTAAATTTGAGAAGTTTTGATCCTTGCCATGAACAGATCCCACTTTCTTGGTTGGAATGAAATCCATCTACTCAGTAATCCCAAAGTAAAGCAGCTGGAGAATCAATCCTATCAAGATATTTCAAAATCCCTTTCTAGTTTATTCCCATATTAAAGTTTATACCCTACTTTGAGGAGGAGGCGTTTCAGAGAGAAAATATCTTCAATGATTAAAGAATTATTTACTTTGCAGCAGAAATTCTAAGCAGGACTCCAGAATAATCTATGGAAGAAAGTAGTTCAGGCCATGACAAGGTTTTAATCCTCTGGAATTGGCAGCAAGTCACTTTGTCTTTTCTCACACGTGTCCAAATTCACCTGTCACTGAAGGTCACTGTGCTCTGAATGGGACAGTTCTCCACCTGCTCCTCATTTGTACAAACCAGGGATTGGTGCTGGTAAAGCCAAATCTGTGCATGACAGGACTGCCATGCAGCTTCAACTGGGAAGCCACAATGGGAATTTTTTTTCAATAAGTAATTGGGTAAGATGGAAGCACTCTTTTATTTTACTTGGAAACCAAAACATCAGCACTTTCCAATAAGCAAGGCTTTTATCTGGACATTCTTTATTTCAGCCCAGGAGGAATATAAAAATCCTGAATTCAAGCTCCACAATGTAATCTTGTCTCCAACAATATCCTCATTAGGGCAGTGTGGGCGCAGAGCAGACACAGAAACACACAGCTTCCCAGGCTGGCTGTTTGCCACAGCATCACCCACTGCATGGTGAAGGATGTGTGACAGAGGGTCACCCAGAATCTCCCTCAATTTCTGTGCAGCAAGTTTCCCATAGGTTGATTGCGATCTCTTTCTTTGTTTTAGAAAGAAAACCCCTCTCTGAAATATCATTTGCTGTGGGAGCTCATGTCACCTTGTCAATGCATTCATCACCATTATCATATTCTACTAAAAGATTGGCAAATTTGTTCAGCTGTGTAAGACAGATGTTATGGCATTTGACAGATGATTTCAGCACTGAGATGAATTTTTTGCATGTGCTGTATACTTTGGCACTACATTATGCAGCACAAGAGTGAATTTTCTCATTGTTATCAGCCAAACAAGCCTTGAAAAGTGGGAATCATCAGGGAAAAAATATTCCTAAAGCCTGAAAACGGATTTTCCAAACACGGTGGTTTCAGTTCTAAATCCCTAATTATGATATGATTTTGGTCACTGATTGGTCACATTCCTGTTCTGATTGGCTGGAAATGGGTTTAAGATGTCTCTCCCTCTCTAGCTCTCCAGAGAAGATGGTGTTTGGGGAGGATGTCTCCTAGGTCATAACTCATTTCCATAATAGGATTACAATGCCTAATGCAGCTAATGAGGAGCAAGGAGAGAAGTAGAACAGGAGAGACAAAAGCTTGTAAAGGATTCCTGTTCGCAAAGAAATACCTTTCCACTGTTTCTTCTGTCTGAGATCTGAGAGAGGAACCTGGCTTTCAACTAACTAAAACAGTTTTTATGATTAAAATCTCAGCAGTGGAGCCTCAGATTCTGAGGTTGATGCAGTGGTTGGGGTGACAGCTCTGAGAATTGCAGTTTGGTTCCAGTGCGTTTTTAAATCTCAATTACCTCTGCACTGCATTCAGCGCTGCTCCCCTGCCTCACTAGGGATGTGTGATGGTAAATACATCCAACATTAGGTGCTGCACAGACAATATGATGAGTTGCATGGACAAAAGATGGCAAAAGGACTGAAAATCTTCCCAGAAATCCTGTGAGGAAAGCTGATTTGATGATCCCTGTAAATTTGATAATCACTCTGGTGTGAAAACCGGAATATCTGGCAGTGAGAAATGACTGTCAGCTTCAGGAACTTAAAATTTGGCATTCATAAGATTTTCATGGCTTTACAAAAACTGCTGGAGTGGGGAGAGGCAACAACTCCTCACATTTTGGCTTTTGCTGAGAAAAATGAAGGTGCTAAATAGTCTTGCTTGAGGTTGGATGATGGAGGCTGAAGTCAGTTTTACGACACCAGCTTTGGGGAAAATAGGAAGTATGTGAAAGAAGGGTCCATGTGGCTGAGCCACCTCATCACAGAAATTACCTTTCTTAATGATACAGTTCACTATTACAATTTCATTATTAGAAACCTCATTAATTTCTACTGAGAAGTAGCATTTTTCAGAAGCAGAATGTATTTGGAGGCAGGCAGCACCTATAATATCTTCTCTTTGACATGCTTTTTTATAGAAGGTTGTTACATTGATGGCAGACGTTCAGCCTGCTTGTTTGTACCTTGCATTTTCCAATGCAGGGTGCTCTGGCTTAAGTGATTCCTCAGTTATTTTCAAGACAGAGTGTTTTGTTTTGTTTGGTGTTTTCAGTGTTGCAGTAATTAACAAAATGTGGCAGAACATTTGTCTTAATTGCACAATGAAAGTCCCTAACAATAGTAATTACTCTAGAAAAGTCCCATTTAAAAAATCTTCTTGACTTGTGAAAAAGCACTTTCCAATTAAAAAATTGATGCAAAAAAAAAGTAAAGAAAACCCTATGTCCATATCAGCAAACTTCTGCGTGTGCACAACCAACCCTGTCAAAGCACACAAATAAAAAGTGATCATGAGAAAGTGTGGATAGAAGGTCACAACCTGAATCACAATTTGGGTTTAAAAAAGCTTTATGGGATGTTCCCAAATCACAGTTTTGTAGCCAGGAAATGAGCAGCAGATGGAGAAAATATGAAAACTGATCACAAACTACATTCTAAAAATGCAACATTACTTCAAACGTATCTGGAAGTCAAAAATTACTCCCAAAATTTTTCGCTGCTTTAAGGAGTGATGCATATCACAGAGTCACTCTGCCCAGAAGCCTGATCGGTACTGGGGAGCCCCTGTGCTCTCCCTTATCTTGGTGAATTTTTTATCAAGAAAAATTCTACGGTGGAACAGATAAAATAAAATCATCTGTCCTGTTTACTGAAGAATTAAGGTGAGGTTTTTTATGGATTAACTGCAAGTTCACCAGACCTTTGTAGGAAATTTTTTTCTTTGAAAAGAATTTCTTTAGGTGCTGGAAAACCTTATTATTGATTAGGTAGCTGCAAGGTCTGTAACCTGAGCTGTGTTAGAAGTATTTCCCAGAATGCTGTTTGTAATGATTAGATGTATTTTCAAAACAATTATTTAACATAATTTGTACATAGATCTATGGTACAATCGTACCTGATTATGATAATACCTAACTACAGGTTATCAAGTGTCATGAATCATGATTAAGATGTTTGACACATAGAACTGAAGGCTCATAACAGACTTAAACTGTGGTACACCTATTTATCAAGTCAATTTTCCACTTTCAGAAGGCACTGTATATTATGTACTGAGATTGTGTACAGAGGGCAGAGATGGAATGAACAAACTGTATTTTGAGCATGAATTATAAATGTGAGTAATTGATTCAAGTCTTTCACTCCTGTAATTTTAGCTGAAAGCCACAGAAAGCTTCTGCCAAAGTTTTTTCTGTTGGCTTGAGGGAGTTACCCAGGAATATTCTCTGGGAGAGGTGCAGGCACTGAGCACTCAGCTTTTAGCATCCTCTGAAAAATGTACCTGCAAATTGTTGCTTACTGACTGTGCAATGCACTGATAGAACTCAATCAAGGTGCCATCAAAATTCATGGAACAATTAATTCTGTTGAATTCAGTACACTGTGGATCAGAATGACAGGGTAGTTAAAACCCCACTGAAATTTATAGGGTTAACAGCTACAATTTTGTGGTTTTTGATATTTAAAAAAATGAAAATGTTGACCTGTTTACAATGATTTTACCTCAATGTCTGGTTTTAGCAACACAATGGTAATTACATTTCCTCTTTCTCTCAGAGACTGAATTTTTTCTATTAAATAGTCCAAATTAACAGGTTATTCTGCATCCTCTGCCTTAAGTAGCCAAGATTTGGTTCTTTTGAATGTCATGTAAACAACATAATTAACAAATCCAATATCTAAGCCCTACTAAATTGTGTTTATTACTATGTATTATTGTATTAGGGCATCGTTTATGTGCTTTCAGTCACTAAGAACACCCAAAATCACAAAGCTTCATACAGGTACCAGGAGATTAAAGAGGTTACTTTAACCATGTACTGGTTAAAAAGGATAGTTATAGGTACAGATAAAGAGAGTCTTTTCCTGGGTCACACTGGCACTGGGTTTTTATAAAAGTGAGACACACAACCCTCAGCAAAAGTAAGAGACCCTGAAGGAGTAAGAGAGAAGAAATATCCCCAAATCACTCCACACTGGTTAGACCTCAGCTGTGTGGCCTGTACTAGGAAAAGCCCAGGAAAGAGCATCATCAGAGATATTGGGAAACCAGGAACAAACGTGAAAACAGCCAAGAAATAGGAGGGATGCTGGATACTGGGAATCTGCACAGCAACCTCATGCCAATTGTTGCATTAGAAACACAAATTTCACAGCAAATCCTGCTTACAGCAGATTGGATCCCAGAGTGCCACAGTCTGTAAGGCACAAGAAGATGAAGTTTGCAATCACGTTGATTTACTCAGTTTGGGAGTTGCAGTGGAATGGGAAACTGCATCAGATGCTGTCATGTTAATATGGTTTTTTCTTCTCTGTAATGAACTATTAGAATTTGTCTTTTAAATAGACCTACTCTTATCAAGTAAGCACATCTGTGTTGGCTTGCACTTGATTGCTGGCCCTTTATTAGTTCTTTCATTGTAAAGTTCTGTTCTTCAGAAGCAAATCCCCAGGATGACAATATTCCAGGAGTAATGTCTATTCAGTGAGGGTGGATGTTGACTCGTACTCTCATCATGAGCCCTACTTTCAGCATTTGTAGGCCTTAATGATCCATATGGTGCTGTAAAGTTGGAGGCAGTAGGATAAAATACCCTGTTTTTCCCAATAACTTTGCCTGAAAAGAAAACTGATTTCCAAGGGAGACAGGTGAGGAAAATGGGTAAAAGATTTTAAAAGTGTTTGTCACGTTGTTGAGAAACAGCAGCTATCAGAAACCCAGCTTTGGGCCACAGAGCTGTAGTTAAAATTTGTTTATGTTCCTACCAGACCTCAAAACTAGCTGCAAGAGACAACAACCTATTTCAGTGTGCAGAAATCACAATTACAGCCCCATCCAGCAATAATGACAAGTTCTCCTGCCTCTGTTCCATACCTCACAACTACTCACAGCCTTTGCCAAACTCCAAACCAAGAACTATTCACACATTAGGTCTTGCATTATTTTTCAGGCGTAACTCACAGTTTTGAAGGAGATGGATGTAAAATTTCAGCACCTCAAGCTATGAAAGCAAGGCATCTCAATATTAGAGGAAAAATCCCCAGAACACAGGCTGTAAATCGATATTTTGTGGTGGAAGTTAACACCTGCCCACGTTCTATACCCAGACATTTGTTCTGCTTTGTGACACACGCTATCATCTAAATAGCAGTACTGACTGTTCCTCTCCTGCTTTGTAACTCTTGCATCCCTGCTATCACAGATCCCATCTCTGTGTGAGAAAATTCTGCCAAATCACTATTGTTGCTTCTACACTGCTGTATTTACAACCTAGCTGTAAATAGTGCATGGGATAAGCCTGGAAGGATAAAAGTCTGCTGCTATCAGTGATCACGCTTGCACCAACTTCAGTGGGTCAGGCTTTCAGAGGGGAAACCCAAAATCTTTGACGATATCCTCAAACTGGGAGTCCTTCTCCACAACCCATGATGGATCAGAACTCAGATCTCAGACAAGTTCAACACTTCAAATGGAGCATGGAACAACAATCCAGAGTTGTTGGCTTTCACCACAAAGTCAGAAACCAAACAAAGTCTGGCTGATTTCTGAAGATTAAAATTAAAGCAGGTTAGATTGATTTAAATATCTTGGCATGATGGCTCTTCAGAAACATCAATTCTTGAAAAGTTGACAGAGGTTAGGAATAAAACACAATTCTACAGCTCTTTTAGCTGTTGTAAGCATGTCCTGGAGTATAGTTTTCTTTAAAAAAAACTTTTTTAATATTTCTAGAGATGTGTATTCAGCACTGTAATCCCTTCCTAGACCATCAGGAAATTATTCATACTTAAAAGCCTTGCAGCTTTTTCATGGCTGATTTTTTTTTTTTTTTTGTGCTGTGACAGAAGGAATTAATCATGGCTCTAATGGCTCTCTAGAAAGTGCTACTTAAAAGCAACAAACATATTTGAAAAATCATCAGGTTTGCCTATCCCATTTAGCGTTAAAAAAGAAAAGGAAAAAAAAAAGGAGTAAAAAAAGCTCTTGTATCCCAAAGTGTTTGGGAGCTGGAAAACAAAAACATGGGGGGGAAAAAAGGAACTAAATGGTCCCTAATAAAAAATTCCCAGCAACTTGTGCTGTCCTGTTAGAAGTGTCAGGTTCTGCTGTGGGGACAGAAAAGTTGCCTGGTTGGGGAACAGACTGATAGAGAGGTCTCAAAACAAGGTGAAATTGTCCCTACCTAAATACCAGCAATATTTGTCTTTCCAGAGCTTCAGCATCTGGTCTGTAAAGTGGGTCTGATGATATTTTCTGTATGAGATGTACTGATAAAAATCTCTGCATGAGGAGCAAGCTTCAGTTGTTTAGCTTGTACTTTTTAGTGTTTATTTGCTTGCATTGCAGAAAAAAAATAATCAAAGTTCATGTGCTTTTCTTGTAGCTCTATACCTAAGCTCCTTCAGTATTCACCAGCATTAATACAGGCAAAAGTCTTTAAATAAAGCTCCTTTTCTTAAAGTCTAATTCTGATGCTCCTAAATAATTCTATTCCAATAAAAGGAATATGAGGTACCAGATTTTAATATGGTTCTTAGAAGCCTTTACACTAACATGCCACATGAGGGAAGTGTAGATACTCTAGACTTCTCCCTCTGAAAATAAGCACCCAATTTTATTTTTATCTTGTTAATGGATTATGAATGACACATAATTATTTTCCCCCTGAAAATCATGTTAATTTCCAAGAGAAAAGGCCCAGCAATAGAATTAGCTATTGAAATGTGATAATGTAACACTGTTTATTGGTAAAACAGAACAAGATCTCCTAATCCTCTGTAAATCATTTCCATCAATCCAATCCTAGGTGACACTGCTGTATTAATGAGGATGTGCTCTGTCCTCCAGGCACAAGGAGCACAGAGGAGCATTGAGGTTTCTGTGTGGGCAACTTGAATCCCAGTGGTTCACAAATGAGGCATTTTGGATGAAGCCTTCAACTAGAGACTGACTTCAGGAGTGTGACAACCATCTCCCAAAAGGGTTTTTGTTTCTTGTGATCTGAACCTGCTACTGAAAGACCCTGGCTCAACAGAACAACGATGTGCAAATCATGATTCAGTCTTCCTACCCTGCAAATCCACACTCAACAGATAATAATAATAATGATCATAATCGTCACCATCTATATGTAAATGCTGCTGTACTTCTGGATGTTCAAATTTCTGGTATTTGAGCACAATGACCTGTCCAGCCCCCCACCAGAAGATTATGATAGGAAGGTTTTAATGTCCTATCTTCAATTTCCCTTGTTCACTGCCACCTTGGGGCTGTGGAAATCTCCACTGATCTTCATTTAATGTTTTGGATAATGCACTGGGGATACATTTTGGAAACTATTCCTTACAAATGATTACATGCAGTAACATTTCACAATAGCACAAATAGTTAGAAAACTAATTTCCTGTGAAGTACAGTATGTTTTCTTTATTAATAATGGTGCTCCAGGTTGTATATATTATAATTCTTTCCAAAATCATAATTCAGACTAGTGTTCTGTTTCTTTATTTTTAGATTTCAATAAACTTGACATTATTGAAGAGTATTCATAAATTTTACTGAAATTCAATTACTATAACAATTGGTTCTTGCACAGTGTCCTGACTGAGCCACTGGTAGAAGTATGAGGATTATATATTCTCACCTCATTTCACAGGCAATAATGAAAGAGGATGAGACTAAATTCCTCCTAGCTAGGTCTTTATTTAAAAACATAACTAGGGCTTGTGAAAATTTTCTTTCCACCCATAGTTGTTTCTCTGCTTTCAGAACAATGAAAACATTTAAAAGATTTGATTGTTTAATTAGGAAAACAAATCTCAAAGGCAATTTCTTCCTATAGGAATTTTAGCTTATTTTAAAAAACTTGAAAAAATTAAAATCACAAGTAGAGGGTTCAACATATGATCTTCTACCTTTCAAAGGTAGGAAACATTTTTAAAAAATAATAATGCTTTATGCTAAATCTAAAAATTAACATCCTCCAACTCATTTTTCTTTGTTCCTCTGAGGCCCAAGCAGGACGTTGATGGCAGATGGGATTCCCTGATGTCCTGGTTTAGGGCAAATTTGTGAGAAAACCTCCAACTCGTGTCCCTCTGGGAATCAAACCCAAATGGCCCCTCCCACCAATTGGCCCGGGGGAAAAAAAACCTCTGTAGGGAGAAGCTGAAAAAAACCTGTTTATTCAACAAGTAAAGCGCCTACAAGCATAAAAATTGAATAATATGAAACAATAAAACCTCTCACCGTTCTGAAGAGAGATGGGGAAATGGAGAACACCCTTGCTGTGGGTTGTAGCTCGGCTCTCCCAGACTCTCACCCGTTCCTGAGGCTCTGGAAAATGCCGAGGCGCGGGCCCCGGGGGGCCTCACGCCTGAGATCCCGGAGTGTCTCTGGGTTTTTCAGTCCAGGACAGGTTTAAACAGTCCCAAGAAGAAAACAAAAAAAACAAAAACAAAAACACAGTGCAGGGAGCTTCTTTATCTCAGTTAGGTAAAACACTAAGAGCACAGGAGAGCTCTGTCCCGCTCCCTGTCCGAGCCTCAGATGAACACAGGCCAGGAGCGGAACGTGGAGCGTGAAGGCAGCTTCCGAAAACAAACCCCGCGCTGCTTCGTTCCCCTCTTCGCTCTCCGAACCAGTCTGAAAGGTGTAGAACTTAATACACAGCATAAAGAGAACAGAAAGTTGGGGATACAAGCATCACAGAGTCACTCCAGGAGACCTGAAATGGACCAATTTGTCTGCAAATTTCAGAATCGGTCGTTGAGACGCACCCAGGCTGGAATGGTCGCTCAATTAACATGAATTAAATAAGGGTGAGGTTTGAACCTTGGCATCAGCAGTGCCTGGTTAACACCCACCCCCAGAGCAATGAGAGGCTGGGTGCCAGAACAGAGCCCTGACTCCTGAAATGCTCACATCGTCTTTTACTTCTCCTCTCGACAACTTGTCTCATTCATTTGTTCAGAGCAGATACTTATAATTATGAACACAGTAGTTCTGTCTAGGAGGATTATTTCAAAGAAAACTGTTACTCAGTACACAGAAAAATATGCCCCAAGCATATTAGGAACAAGGAAACAAGTTAAAAAATAAAATCTCATTACAGTTCATCCCTAGGTATAGAAAATTCAGGCCATTATAATGTAACTATAGAGAACAGCAGCTAAATTTGCTGATTATGACCCATTTTGTCAAGGAAGAATGACAGTCTCAGCTTTTTATCAGAAATAACTGTGGACACCCTTAAAAAACCTAAAATCTAACCCAAAATCTTTTGGGGTTATTTTACACTGAACTTCATCTTTACTTATTCTTACCACACAGACTAAAAATCAAACAAAACTCTAACATTACTAAGTGAGAGAATATTGCCTACTCTCAGCTATTGAATTAAATATTAATTTACTGTTCTTATTTTTTACATTAGATTTCATTTTCCAGGACATGTAGGTCAGAGGACGATTGTATTAATCTGTCTGTCCCCAAATGATAACTTCCCATTATAATCACAGGGCACAATAGAGCTCAGGATAAAAAAAAAAATAAAAAAATAAAAACATTGTATTTATTGTTAGGCAACCCAGCATAATTTTTTTTTAGAAGAACTTAAAATCTATGAGATACTCTGTGGTACCAGAACACTAAGGGAAGTTCATCTTTAACAACACATCTGTGTGAGACATCATTTTCTGTTTTATTAAATAACATCTATTAACTTAGCTTTATTTTATTTGATATGGCAAAGAATGTCTGACCTTTCAAAGCTTTTCATTTGCTGCAGTTTAAGAGAAACATTAGAAATGCCATAAGATACTGCTGTATGGGAAACACCAAGGATTCAAAGAAATTAAACTTGGATGTGAATACAAAAGACAACTCCAAATGTCCCCGCTCCTTGCCATGGTATTCGTTTCCTATCAGAAAGCTGACATTCAGAACATTCAAGAAATATGACTGCCCTTTCAGACTTCAAATTCGGACTTATTTCCTTCCCATGCAATGTTTATTTGACCCTGTATTAATGTCAGGTGCAAAAATCATGTTGTGATGAAAATGAAATATGTTGTTTGACTTTTTTATTCACATATACAGCACAAATGTCATTAGAAGGAAATGATACTCCACGTCTGCTGATTTTCCAAAACTGTTCTGAATATTTGGGAGTCGTTTGGAATCTAAAGTTTAGTAGCCATACCAGTTTGGAGGAGATACTTAGGGACATAAATGCTAACAAACTATGATAAAATACATAATAATCAATTAATTTCCTTCAAAGATCTCCAAATATTTTAGGACAGAATATTAAATCCCTGCTGGGAAAGATCCCACCAGATGTACAGAGGGGCTCAAGTGTGGCCCATTCTGGACTCTTTGCTTGAAATTCCTAGAGATTTTCAATCCAATTTATTTTTAGAATTCCAGCTTCAGATACTGAATCCTCTAAATGCTCTGCTATTATTGGAGCTGGATTTTTCACATCCTACTAACCCAGGGAGAAGTCTTTCAGTGAATATATTTATTGCAAGCATCACCTTGACTCAGAAGGCTTTCTGTTATTCATTCTGGTTTTCATTTATTATTGCTTAATAATTTATGTTGCAACATTCCTTTGGCATTTTTCACTATATTAATGTTCTCATCCCAAATATATGTACTGAAATTTCTGTTAAGGCTACTACATTGTCACATAATTGTTAACCACCAGCAACTAAATTCTAATAGAATAAATAAAAATACAATTTTCACAATTGCCATGGAGGAGAAAAACCTCCTAGGAACTAGACTTAGTGTTGAATTTGTCAATTTCATCGTTGTGGGAAAGAAAATGCTATTCCAGCATCCCTTCAAATTAATATATCCTACTCTATATTCAGATGGCTGGAGCATAATATTCCAATTCCTTTGGAATTTACAATTTCTCCATGAATGGCAATATATTGGATTTTTTCTGCATGTAACTTGAATTTTGAACAGTTTTAAATGCAGGATATGTCACTTTAAAATAATTTCATGCTGCTGCAGCTGTTGGTTTGTCAGCTGATTCTTCTTCCTTTCTTTGCCAGGTATTTCAGCTGCCCAAATCATAAAAAACTTCCACAGAAAGCATTTGAGGTGCAGAGAACAAGAGCTATTAATTGAAATCTCCTATTTTGGTATTATTTAACAGATAATTCTCAAGTGCAAGCTGATGTGAATTGCACATGTTTAAAACTTGTAACTTATTACATTCTGCAGTGCAGGCAGTGCTCAGATGATGTTGTTCAAGCCATTCTTTTCTTTCTTGAAATTAACAATTCCATTAATTAATTAAATGATCATAAATTATTATGACAAACATTTAAAAAAATTATAAATGCCATTGTAATGTAAAAGTTTACATCAAAATCAACAGAAATTACACGAGTCATTTGTTCTGTTGCTAGAAGTGCACCAGGACTTCTCTGAGCACTTGGTGTCTCACTCAGGAGTTTTATTAAAGGCATGCAGCAGCTGCTATTCTGTGTTCTGTTGATCATTCACGATTCCTCCCAGCAAACTTATCAGTTATTTATGGGTGAGTGTGTGCGTGGCACACACAAATTCCTGCCTGACACCTGACAGCAAAACCCAGCAGAGGAGACACCTGGCAGGGAGCTGGAGCACGGCTCAGACCTCAGCAAATCTGTGCAGTGCAGCTTCTCCAAATCCCAGCTCATCCCTCATTCCTGAGTGGCACTTAAAAGTTCTGATTTTTGGAGTTAAATAGGCCTCCCTTGGTCTTCCTCTGCCTTAACAACACCCCAAATATTGGTTCAGGCTGCTGTACGTTGCACACAGATAATATTGTGCAAAAACAAAAAAGGCACAGAGCTGAGATCTGCCCTTGCCTCCAAGCCTGACAATATCAGCCACTCCATCCTGCCATTTATTTCAGCTGAGCCCCACTTTCCCAGTGCTCCTGAGACAAGTTAGAAAACTCAGAATTGTCCACCAAACTCAGGGTCAATACCTGCTTCGAATGTCGCCAAGCAGTCATGCCCAGGGAGCTGTTTCCTTTCACATCCAGAAAGGCCCATGGTAGAACACTGCACTCTGGGATTTGGCATCTCAGCTAAGATCCTTGCTTTGCTATAGTTTGCTCAGCTGATTCCAGGATGTAGAAATAACATCTATGCAGAAAACATATTCCTGAGACTAAGAACTTGCTCAACTGAAAACCCCCAGGAATGTTGTGGGAAAGTGATGAAGCTTTTGGTTTGCTTCAGTCCTGAGTTCTAGCGCTTCTCTCTTCATCTTCAGGCATTCTGATTTACAACTAATAATTACTCCGTCATTAATTTTGAACTGAGAGAATAAAGAAAAGGTAATTAAAAAAATCTCTGGAGAAGAAAAAAATAAAGAGACAGAGTGACGTTAACTGAGTGGGAGGCAGAGATACTGAGCTACTGCAAATTAATATATCCTGAGCAACTGTCTGCTCTCCCTTCCTGGTCTGCAGTTAATAGACAGTTAATCTTCCATGTAGCAAGTTCATTTTCATTCTGCAATGAACACTTCGCTTTGTTTATAGCAATTTCTCCAGCAAATCTTTTCTTCTATCCTTTTTATAAAATAACTCCAACCTTGCTGATTTTTCAGTCTTGTGTTCATAGATAAAACACTACAGAAGGCTGCACCAGGGCTATGCAGAAAACCTTCCAACATCTTCAAAAATATCCAGATATGGACAAAATCCACCTTAAAACTTTAGGTACACAACTTTAGCATGGCTATCTAAAATATCATGGTGACAAGCTTTAGTTAATGTGGGTCCAAAATGACAAAATCTTCAGGCTTTACCCCAAAAGGATGGATAGAATAGAAAGTACTGCAGGAAAAAAAAACCCAATCAACCAGCAGATAAAGGAACCTGAGACTGCAAATACATTATTTCTCATTGTTAGCTGCCTTTTCCCTGAAAGATAAGTTCAAAAAGAAATGTATAATAGAAGGCTAACAGATAAATTATTAATTTGAAAGAAGGGAACTTCTTTGAAAGAAGGGAACTTCTAACCTTAAGAGCTTCAGGATCAATTAGAATGGCTCGAGGACCTTAGAACAACGACATCAATTTAACTTCAAATACAAAAAGAAAGCCCTTTACTTACAGAGATGCTTACGAAGTTACTCTTTGAGTCACTAACTGTTCAGTAGTGCAATGTTTATTTAAGAAAAAGGACAATGATTGTGTAGTGAGGGAAATACAAAGAACTAACAGGATGGGATATCATCATCAACCACAGCATTTTTGGCTAGTTCTTAAAACACAGGAAATCATTCACTGAAGCCAAATTAGGCCCAGTCTGCTGTTCAGCTGGGGGTGCTGATGGAGGCAGACAAGCCTGGGGCCAGCCCTGACTTTGGGGTGTTGGGGAGAGCAGCCTTCAGGAGGAGAAGGTAAATCAGAAGGAAACAAGCAACAGCAAATGGAAAAAAGCCCAGCTCTGCATGACACAGCTCTGGAGAGGGAAATTCTTGCACAAGACAGGGCTCTTACAGCAGGACTGAGTCCTCCTATCCAAACTAATCTTTCCTTGGCACTTCTGCCCTATTAGAGCTGGCATTTCACCTCGGGCAGGAGCAGTTCCATGGTAACAGATGGGAACAGCACAGCCATGCACAGCTATGTCTGAGCATCAACTGCTTGCTGAAGACAAGATCCCCAGCCAGCACCGTCAAACACTGAGACTCAGAATCTCCCTGTGATGGAGCAGAAACAGCCTCCAGCCATGAGCCACTTGGGCAGAGTGTGACTCCAGTGACTCAGATTAAGTCACAGAGGCACTACTGATGAAGAGAGCCCAGTGTCTTCCCTCAGTTCCCACTGTTAAAAAATTTTCTTTAAAAAACCTCAGAACTACATTGCAGAGAGAAAGAAAAGAATTTTCTTGTTGGAAAAGGAGGTACGAATTTCAATGGGACAAAAGCCTTAAACCTCTTCCTCCCCCAAAATTACTGCTTCATTTTTGTTCTCGCCCTCTACCCCCTCAGAAACAGCCCAGTAAAAACCAAATAAAAAGCCAAGCAAATAAATTAAGTGAATGGAGACACAAATGGACAAAACCTTTTAGACTGGTGGAATAAAGAAACAAAGGGACACAAAATATCAAAAATTAAAAGGATTTTAAACATGTTAAACATGTTTTGCTACCAGAGCTACACAAAGTTAGATCCAACTCAATCTTACAGGTGGACAAGAAATTTCCCAGTGTTACACATAATCTGGTGCAATTCAGCTATGAAAGGTAAATGCACACCTTTGCAGTGTATTAATAATTATTAATCAGTTATTAATATCCCAGATGTTTTTGAGTTATTTCTGCAGGATAACAGTGACAAACCAGTACTCCTGGCAGGTTTGGCACTCTGGTTTTGTGCAGAAGAGGTTAAGAGCAGTCTTAAAGAGGAAGAAACTGAGGAACAGTTTCCAACCAACAAACACTTGGCAGGTTTGGAAAGCAAAGCTGTTCCTTGGAACTGCTGGGGAGCTCTCAGTCTCCCAAGCTGCACAGCCTTATCTTTTCATTGGCAAGAATTTGGCTCTTAGAACCAACAAGAGTTAAAACATCCAGGGAGCTTTTATGGGAGTGAATTTTCCTATAGCATCTTGCAGGAAAGCAGCCAGCAAACACACTTTATATCCACTGCAATCCCATGGAAGTTGCTGGCTGTTTTTGTGCATAAACTGGAGAATGTGATATCTTTACAGAATTAGGACCTTGGTTTGCACATCATCTTCCCAAATGCCAGTGGGAATCATGCAGTCCTTGACAGGGTGATGACTGAATAATTTCTACTCTACTTATTGCTTAGGCAACACATTTCAAAAGCTAACCTTATTGGACAACCTGACAACATATTTTTATCATAAAATGCAAAACCAAGTTTAGGTGAAACTCTGATTCATTTTTAACCAAAACCTGCAACATTCTTTTAGCTTTCTATCAAGAGTCATTTTGACCAAAAGAATCTCCTCCCTCCTCAAAATGAATAATGTGAAATTATTTTGATCCCACATCATTAAATCATACTATTAATTCACCATTTGCGAAATGTATTTCCTTTTGACTTCCATGTTATTTTAGATTTTAAGTCATCATTTAGGAAACCCACATTTCATTTGATCTTTTTTCATTGAGTTTAGATCAAAAATCCAATTATTTTGCCAAGAAACTCAATCATAAAATGGTTTGGAAGGGACCCTGAAGATCATCTAGTTCCAGCTCCCCTAGGATGGACAGAGAAACAGAATTTCTACAAAAAAGTGCAAGCAAAAATGTATAATTTTATTGGAAAGAAAAGATAAAAAGGGAGTGAAGATAACTGACCACCAGAAAAGTAATCAAAAATGAAAACAGCTGCATGTTTTGCAAAGATCACATGACAAAACACTTATGAAGACACCCAGCAGGATGAACAGATAAACTTTAAGAAGCAGCTGTGGTGGTGTGAATGATACCCTTGACCTCAACCCTGGAATTACAAGACTAACTATTCCTTGAACATCCATTTTCCAGTCAAGCTTGACAACTTGGAGATAAAATTTGGTATAAAATGTACTGATAAAACCCTTCAGAGTTCACCCATAATTGTACCTCATACCAAGGGTGACACAAACACCCATCCACATTCTTTATCTAACACATCTCACTGTCACCAAAGTGGCTTTTGCTTAGGATCTGCTCCTCCATAAAAAAAAAAAAAAATAGATGGAGCTAATCCAAACTGGATGAAGGGGGGACAGAAGAAAGGACTTTGAACAGTTTGCAGTCACAGTGAAGGTGTTTCTGGTTGATGGAACAATGTAAGTAACATCCAAAGAGTGCTCCTGGATTTCTCAACAATCCTAGGTTTGAATTCCCTACACCCATCCCTGCTCAGTAACTGGTACTGTCCCCTTTGAGCAAGGAGCTGATATCTGATCCAGGCTGCTGAGAACTGTGTGCACACCCTGGAAAAGCTGTACCAAGAGAAAGTAGATTTAGTTCTCCCTTTCCTGTGAGGCCATCCTCAGGAAGGATAATGCCTTCCCCAGGCAGAAGCTCTCCCCACTGTTTGATGAGGAGATCCTACCCTGTGTGCTGTGAGATTTGTCACTGGCAGCAGTGCAGGGTAAGTGGTGATAGAGATGTCTGTCCTTGAGAAACACAAAGCTTCCAGGTTTACCAAAACCTGGAGGTAAAAGCAAATGCAGCACTTTTTCCAACACAAACATACTGTTTTATTTATTTTCATTAGTTTGACACAAACACAGCAAATCCACTGAAACACAAATGGCTTCCAACTACATACCTGCAGTTCATGTTTATAACCACTTTCCTGGATTTTTTTTTTTTTGATTTTTTTTTTTTTTTTTAGGTTCAGCTCACTACTACTCCACTCCCTGGTCAAAAATTGGTGTAGCAAAGCACTAAATCAGAGGCAAAAATTTAATTTTAAATTCCATGTTGAGCCAGCTTTAAAAGAGCATGTCTCATCATTCAGGGCACGGAAGATAACAAAGCCCATTCACCTATTACCCTTCCCTTCCCTTGGGTTATCTTTAGCAGCCTGTGAGTCAGAAGTGTAACTGCAGCTCCTGCTGACGTACCCAGATGAGCTTTCAGCAGCCTTTGATGTGCCCGTGTGGGATGCAGCAGCACGTTTGGACAGCAGTTCCTCATGTCTAGGAAGGAAAGTGTTAAATCTGAAATACTCTTGACATAAAAGGGATATTGAGATGAAAGAATAATCAATCTTTCATAAATAATATACATGGGTGGATACATTATATATTCAAAGCTACAGTCAAATGGTTGGGGAGAATGATAATTTATTCTGTTGAATTTCTTCGGAATGAATCCTGGAACAGATCAAACAAAAAAGTTATAAAATAGGAATTACAGGTAATGAAGGGCTCCTTGTTGCACAGGCGATCTTCTAGCTCTTATACATAATTAAAATATATGAGGTCAGGGATAAGCTTAAAGGTGATTATGTCAGGAATCATTTTGTTATTCTTTTATTAAACAATACTAGACCTATATTTATTTTACCAAGACATATATATACAATATGAAATGACTAGGATTGAAATGCATATTTTAAATTAATGTGTTTTGATTAAACACAGAAGTAGCAGAGAACTTCAATATTTGTACCTCACATCTGTAGCAGGCTTGTTCTAGACATATAAATTATTTGCTTTGTTGCAAATTCATGCCAGGAAGCAACATTTCCAAGAGGGATCTTTTGGGGATGCCACCAAGTTTCCCTTTTTTGCAAGGTTCTTCAGGCGTTGTGTCTTGGTGTGCTGAGAACCTGATGAAGCAATGACTGCTTGGCTGGATAACCCTCATTACACTTCCAACATCTGCTTTGCATAATTTTGCCATGGATATTTTTATTATTTGACTGTCTGTTTATAATTCTTGATGCAGGATAACAATGTCATGGTCCATGTCTGTACCACAAACACTACACAAACCAACACACAAATCTCTAACATGAATATATACTATATACTATATACTATATACTATATACTATATACTATATACTATATACTATATACTATATACTATATACTATATAATATGTATAACATATAATATATAATATGTAGTATTTAATATACAACATATATCATACAACATAATATATGATACATAGTATGTAATATATGATAAAGAATATATTATATATAATAATATATTGTATATAATAATATATAATGTATTATATATGGTTGGAGCTACAAGCAGGCTCAAGGGATGGTGAATAATTGTGTTGCTCAAACAAAATGAACACATGGTTTATACTTCTTTTTAGGACACCTGTTCCTCTCCTTTAGTTATAATTAATAAACAGTTGAGAAGTTTTGAAATCTGACTGAAGTTTTGAAACCTGACAGAGACAAGCAATTGCTGACAGCATAAACCTAATTTCCAAGTCACAGCAAAAGACCCAAAAATGAAGGCAACACTGGAAGAAACTCCTTTTAAAAAATTCCACTCCTTTTTTTTTTTGTTCAAAACAGTAAAAAAAAGTCTTGAAAAAAGTAGGATCTATGAAGGACAGTAGGAATGAAGCTAGGGAGGGTGGATGATAGGAGGGACAAAAGAGACAGGGGGAAGCTGAGTTCACATCCTCTCATGAGCAGCAACTGTCAGGGAAGAGCAGTGATTACTGTGCCCCAGTTCTGCAGGCAGAGGCAGAAAGGCTGACAATCCTTATCTGGTGGCAGATGTTCAATGGCTTTTGAGAGAACAGAACTGTGATGATTTGTCCCATTCAATTTTGAAGAGAAAACAAAAGGAAGAAAAAAGTTTCTAATATGCCTCCTCTTATGCTTTCAACCTAGATTATAGTCTCTTCAAAGGCTGGTGCACACTCAGCTTCCCAAATAGTTTTAAAGGAAATATATAAACTGAATTTTTAAGATTTTTCTGCTTCAATGTGACAGACTGTCAGAAAATTAAAGTAACAAATTCAAGAAGGGTTTAGTCTTTGTTTTCTGGTTCTTTTCTTCTTGGCATTCACTCAGAAAAGCATAAACAATTCTCTTTGTACTGGCCACATAAGGATTTTTTTCTGGGGGAGAAGAAAAAACAAACATCCAGGGAGATAAGGAGCTCTTGGATCCTTTTCCAGCATGAAAAAGAAATTGATTTGAGAAAGGGAATCTATGAGATAGTAGCCACCTTTCCAAGTTTAATTGAATTAAATTTCATCCACAAAAATTTTATTCTCAAGTGCAGATTAAGGGAAGGACCTGTCTGCATTTCAGATCTGGGTCATGTTCTTTCAAGTCACCTATTTCTATGTGAACAAAGAGAAGGAAAGGGAACCCAGGTGGCTGCACCTTTGAAGGCTTTAAATTATTCCTGAAGTTTTGGGTGCTTCTGGAGTTCTGATAGGAAAGGATTGGCTGTCAGCATCCCTTCAGAGAAACAGCCCAGGAGTAGAGGAGTGGAGGGGTGGAGTGACTCAGAGCAAACGCTACCATTGATTCCTAACTACAACAGTGTTACGGAAAATAGATTCTACAGGATTCAACTGCCTTCAGTATAAAAGTTACAATAAAATTGCAATTTTTAGTGGTGTGTTTGAAGATCTGAGGAACCTATATTTGTCCTCTTTTTAATATAGAAAAAACTTGCAGATTATCCAATTAAAATGGGAAAACTGATCTACTGTTAGTGGGCAAAATAGTTTCATTTAATTCATAGCTGAAAGTTAACTGAAAATTAACTGAAGTTCTGTGTCTTACTTGACATAGAACTGGTTATATATCAGATTTGAATTCTGATAAGCCACTTTTATATGGCAACAAGTTCTATTTTAATGTTCTCTCATGCCCTATCTAAGAAGCCAGATTTAATGCATAGCAATTTACCCAATAGTAAATAAAAAATTATTCCAAAATATTTTCTACTACTTCTACTTTGTTTACATTCATGGAGCCACATTCCCAACCTTTAGAATACAAGAATTCAAAGTGATTTTCAGCTTTCTTCTGCACACCTGTATTTAAGAACTGTGGCTGAACTTCACTGTAAATTCTTAATATCATTTTTGTAAATAAGATAATAGGGAAAGATGTGATCTGAAAATTGATCAGAACGTCTGGGTCTGATCCTAGCCCTTCTCTGACATGTCCATTAATGTGTCCATTAATGTGGCCACTTACAGTTAATAAATTATTTCTTAGAACAAATTAAGAACTGAAGAGAGCATTGCATATTTCATGAGGTAAATAACCACATAAATCAAATTTCATTTAAAAACCCAGAGATCCCACAGTGTCCCTTAGAGTGGCAGTACCCCAGTAACTGCAATTTCAGTCCATGTTTGGATACATAGCCATGAAACATCAGAGTTGCAGGCACAAACCCCAAATGCCACAGTGTCAGAGAAGCAGCAACACAGAATGAAGAGAGCAACCACCAAAAGTGTAGTCCTGACATATCCTTTAAGTAGAAATGTTTCAAAATATTTTCCTGAGCTGCTCTTTAAAGGTCGCATTACATTGCTGCTGTTTATTTCCTCATCAGTTAATCAGGTGCTGTTCCCATTTTGTAAGGTTGTCAAACCCTAGTAATTGAGTTTTAGACTTCTTATAGGATGTTCTGAGCCTGAGCAGAGTATGAGTGTTCCTTTTTCAGATCACAGATTACTAAAATGTGGAAGTAGCTACTATGTTAACAGAATTCTACTTATCAGGACTCTCAAACTGCAAATCCATAGACATATCTGTAATTCACATATTCGAGTAAAATTCTGCTTGGCACCAGACATTCAAACCCTCAGTATTGCAAACAAACACAAGAACTCACAGGGAAGATGTCTGGGAGACAATTTGTAAATGCCTCTATAGCTCAGAAAAAAGGATTTGTCTCTGAATGAAAAGAAACAGGTGTTGATAAAAGTGAAGACTGTTGTGTTTTGGTGCTTTTCAGCATTTTAGTTAAAGAAGTACATTCAGCATTTTAGTTAAAGAAGTACATATTTGAAGAAAATGGATTAAATGCATAGACTCTTGCGAGAATGAAAAGGGACATTAAAAAGTAGGGGTTAATGAGGGCCTTTTTGAATTTTGAACATCGCTTCAATGTTAAACTTATGCATCTTTGGGAAAGCTTTAAAAATTCTCAATTCCTCCGTGATGTCTTTACCAATTCTCAGTCCATCCTGTCAAAGGGCTGAGGAGCAGAGAAACCACAGGGATCGTTTGATCATCTCAATCAAGGAGGAAATGCCTCTGTTCTACAAGGGGTGTGCACATGCTCAGTCATTTACAGAAGAAGGGAATCCAAGTAATCTTCTGCCTGTGTACACAATAGTTGGGAAAGGGTTCGGTACTCATTAAATGAAAACATTCATTTTCAGAGTAGCATTTTCCTGCTAACATTTAAGAATTATTTTGAAGATTTAATACAGTTGGGATTTTTTGGAAGAGAATGGTGGTGCCATGAGCCACCAAGATGCAAAATATTACCTTTTATTTAGAATTATTAATTTAAATATAACTTTCCTTAGAGCTCCATTGTCTTACAGTCTTTGACTTTGGATTCTGGTATATAAAAGCTGAATCCTTCCATTTTCTAGCCCTTGTTTTTAGGGGAAATGCTTATAATCAATATTTCATGTTCAAGAGTTTGAACCCAAGAAATATTGACTGGCACAGAGAGATCTTTTCTGCATTAGTGCTGATTTCCTGATTTTGAAAAGTTTCTGCTTCTTTAACTTCATCTTTAGCAACTCAAATTTCCCCATATTCTTTCAGCCAAAATGACTGAAGTATTACATGAGCAGAGAGGCAAGAATTTTTTCATGACAGAATATTCTTTTCCTGTGAGATATTTTCCAAATTGCCATGATTAGTCAGTATTGTTATTTCATGCATTTATCATAACATATATCTCAAGCAACATCCCAACAAGCTGAGGACCACACATATATACAGTAGAGTTATTACCTTCCCTAAATACTGTTCATGTTTAAAATTAAGATGCAAAACAAGCTCACAGAAAACCAGAAATCTTTAATTATCTGTGGGCATGAGGTCTGATTTTCCCACAGTTTTAGAACATGAGACCAGAGTTGAGTGTTAGATGTGACTATTGAAGTCCTATTGGAAGTTCATGCATGCTGTGTACTTAAAGTTTGTCTTTTGGTATATCTAAATATCCAATCAACAAACACTGTTCATTTCATTTGGACTCAGTGAAAATTTATCTTTCCAAAATAGCCCTGGGGAGTCACAGACTACTCCAGAACAAGTCCAATATATTTCTTCACTAGATCAGTTACCAGCTCTGTTGTTCCATTAATGGTGAGAGAGATGAGACTGGGGCCACTTTTCCTTCTGTGCCTCCAATCTAAAGGTTTTATAAAACCTCCTTAAATTTGTAAAACCTCCTTTTTAACCTCCTTAAATCCACCAAAGTATTGAATAGAGCTCAAGACTTCTGAGCTCCAGTCCACTGCCCTTTACAAACTCTGTTCTGCAGTTGATTTTGGTTTACATTTTATTAAGTTTCCCTCAAGATAATTCACACACACACACACACGTAGGGACATAAAACAGTGTTTAAAAGTAGCATTTACAGAATTTTATAGCAATTCATAGCAGGCTCATGAATTCAGCCATCTTTGGGCAGGAAGCACTGCCAGCCACAAAGTTTTTATGTGACTATCTTTGCTGCTTCAAGATAACTAGAAGGCATTTTTTAGCTAAATGATTCTGTGGTTCTCTCATTGATGATGTATAACTCCATTTACAGTTGTAATCTGGGTAACAAAATGAATAATCCATCATTGTACTATGAATAGTAAATTAACCCAGATAAAAGTGTTGAACATCCAATCAGAATCATTAAGTAAGCAGAAGACTAAGATTGGTGAGGACATATTGGAAGCAATTATAACTAATGAATACATTAACTTCAGGCTTGAGAACAGCACGGCTGATATTCCAGTCCATCAAAATAAAATTAGATTGGGGGCGAGCAGACACAATATGGAACAGTCTCTGAAAATAAACAATTACACAGGAATGTAATTATTTTGAAGGGAAAGCTTCCGAGCAGTGATGTATTTTACATCACAGAAAACCTGCTGCATCTGCTGAAGGTGGTGCTGTGGAAGTAACAGAATAAAGGCTTGTACTTAAAAAGGTGCTGCAACAAAAACACATCATTCTGGAGTCTTGTTATTTACAGCACAGAATGACATTTCCAGGAGTTTGGAAGCTGGAAGTGCTCTCAGTGACCACTTCAGCAAGGCTGGACTGAAGTTGCTGATGTTGTGTCATCTGTTAGTGGCAGCTCAGTCCCAGTCTCCAGTTCCTTCAGAATCAAATAAACCTACTCACAACCAGATTTTGGGTGATTCTAAACAGTTTTTGACAAGTTTTGAATTTGGCAGCCCTCAGATATCAATCTACTCCTGCAAGCAGAACTGAAAATCTATCTCATACCTGGGGCCTAAACAAAATGGGAAATTCAGAAGTGTTTGGTGTCTGATGCCTTCCATCTCATTATGAATGACCATAAACTATTAACTCTTTAGTTGCAGAATGCTGCACAATTCAGCAGTATTCCATCTTTTCAAGGCTTATTTTTCCTGAATTCCACCTGAGTTTTACATCAGAGCCAAGCTGGAATTACCTTAATTAAGCATAACAGTGAAAGATTGATTTTACTTAGGTGAAATAACTTGACAACGTCTTTCTTGTAACTGGTTACCTGTCAGTATTTAATGGGGTGGTAATTACTCATTTTATCTTAAGGCAAACATTACTAATAAAGTTTTAAAAACATTGCTCTTGCAGAGCTATTTTTTTCATTGTGGGCCTAATACACAAGTAATTATGTCATAAAACTGGAAAAAACTCTCAACTTGACACATTAGCTTATTCTGGGTTTGACAATATGATTAAAATTGTTCTGAATCTTTCTCCCCCAACAATTTACTCTGAACTAAAAGTGCTGAGCATTGCTATTTATAATCTAAGGTTTCTGTGAACAAAAAACCCCAACTGTTTATAATATGCCAGGTGGTAAAATGTCTGGAATGAGACAGAGGTAAAAAGCTTTACTGATTTGACAATGATTGCAATGCAGCTGGAGACTTGCAGGCTTTAGACCTCCTGCACAAACAGGGATCAAAATCTCTAGGAATTGAGTCTCCAAATCTCCTAACACTTGAATCTTCTGGTCTTTTTTTTTTTTTTTTTTCTTTTCTTTAAGGGTTCTATTCATTATCTCTCATACCCATAAGGAAAAAAACCAAAAACCCAAACACAATATCTTAGCAGATTTATTCACAAATTAAATTGAGCTGGTTGGTTCAACTGCACATTTGGTTTGCATTTTGCTCTGTCTCATCTACCTGGCTGTTGCACTCTATAGTTATGACTTTCAGTTTTAGTGACTACAAAAACCTAGGCTTTATAGTCTTTTCTAACCTGGTGAACATAATAAAGAAAAAAAATCAGCCTTTTCTGCCACAGCAAACTGGAAAACTGACACAAATCACTTTTCACTTTGTCCCATCAATCTAAAAATTAAATACCTTGACTTTAGGTGAATATTTCAGTTTGTACAACTGTCAAAAAAGTCTTAAATTGAAAATTCTGTAGATCTGGTATAAAGGTCATGGAGAGGGAATGAATACAAGACACTAAGCTGTCATTTTTATGGTTAATTTTCTGTTCATTACCATGCTTAAAATTAACAACCCATTGGTTATTTTTCTTGTTCTCAGCTAACACAGATCTCTTCTTTAAAGCCTAGTCTAGGTGTATTTTCACTGTTTTTGGATAATAAGTCTTTTCTTCCTGTCATTATTGATTAATAACTTCAGATTTGCTGGTTTTAGAAGGCTGTTCTTAGGATTTTTAGCTTTCCCTAAAGTTTGATGAATTCAGAGTCTGATGAACTCAGTGACAGACCCACTAAGGCCCAGTTACTTGGGCCTTTTCTTTTCAAATGTCTTTCCCATTCAAGGGAGAAAATGAAATATATTTTACAGCAGAGATTGCATCAAATTAAGAAATCCACATTATCCCAGAGAAGGGTAAGAATGCTCAGCACTGAGCCCATGCATCACTCCCAAACTGCTCCACTGCTACCACTGAACACATTTTCCCTTGACAGCTGGAATTAGATCTGATGGTGTGTGAGGAGGAAGCCTTCCATCACTGGGAGAGCAGGATGGTGTGAACCTCCTCATGCTTCCATGGCTCTGAGCCAGGGCTCTCTCATCCCACTGCCTCCACAGCAGCTAATGCTGGAGCCTTTAAATATCATTATTTCCACTATGCCACACATACGCTGTTTGCTGTAGAAAAGAGTCATCCAGGCAAGGTCATTGCTCACCAAGGAGTGTTTACATTTTTAAAATAGAGATGTGCACAACAGAAGATTCCTGCAGTGAGAGAAAACGTCCACTTCAGTCCCACACTTGTCAGGCTTTGCTGAGGGGTAACACTCTGTTCAAGGCTGTGCTCTGCTGTTAAAGTGAAGGACACTGGAACTATCGACAGAGGCATTGTGATGGCACTAAATTAGTGAAAAAAAACCAACCCTCCCAGAACTCCTTTCTCTTGTGAAGTGAAAACAAGAAAAGAAAGCAATGAATTTTTGTATTTCTTTAAAATACAAGTGGCAGACACCCTCGTTTCCAGCAGTGGCTGAGCCATAGATGATTAATGCAGGAAAAGTAAATGCAATAAAGGAAACCAACTCTCCTCTAAGTTCTCATTAAGGAGACCTTTTATCCCAGTTCAAAATAATGAACAATTATTTTTATTTTCCCTCCTGCAAATTACATAAATACTGAAATCCCACTGGATTGCTGCTACTGAGACTGTTCACTTTCTTATGAATTTACTTATTCTGCAGACACAGGTGAAACATCCACCTGGCTGTGAGGTAGCAGCCAGCAGAACAGAGCCATGGAAAAGGCTGGTTGAGCTCAGGGAATTCTGTGTTTAGGGATGTAACTCCTCAGTTTGGGTAGCAACACTGGGACCACTGTGGCTGGTAAAATATATAATTTTAAATAATTAATATAAAATTTATAATAACCTTTCCACCTGCCACAACTAACTGAACCAGATGCCTTCTCCAGACAGAAGCACGAGTTCTACACCAAAATATATGAGAATAACATCCTTGCCTCCCATAAGTCTCTATGAAAAGAATCAGTCGCTAATATATCCTTTTTCTTTTCCAAATACTCTAGCAGTACAAGGAAATATTTTATGTGTACAAGCAACAATTGCCAGTAGTGGCTCTGCTAAACTTATCCCACCTGCAGAAAGGCAACATTTCACTTTAATTTATGGACAAACACAACTTATTTCTCATTCTTTTCACTGAAGTGGAGGTGATGTCCTCAGACCTGGGACTTAGATATTCTTGCACAAGGTCAGTTACCAGTGCAGGGTGCAAATCTGCCCCAGGGAATTAAAAACCATAGTTATCCTCTGCACAATTAACACACTAAAATGTCTCACCAAGGAAAGACAGTAGCAGCAGTTAACACTTCTCCTTTAAATCTTTGCAGGAAAACTTATTCTCTATAATTTCATATTTCTTGTAACCTCCAGGTAATGTTTCCTGGATAAGTTTCCTTCTAGAATTTAGTTATCTCTATTGTAAAGGAAAAAAAATCCAATGGCAATTTTATGTAGCATTAGAGAAAATGTGAGATAATTTGTTTTTAAGATCTCCAATCAGAAGCTTTAACCACTTTAAATACACACTTCCAAACATAATTGAGATGAGGTTCTGCCACTTTTTTTTAATAACACATTTTAATTGAATTTTATTTCTTCTTCAAAAGCAAATGTAACTGTATAGTTTCAGTTGCCATGAAATTCTACAAAACAAATATAGGGCTTCTCTAAAGCTCTTCTCACACATGAATCAGGCACTGAAAACCTTTAATGGAAGGCACACCCAGATTGCTTATATAAAAGTCTGGATAAAATTATACCTTTATTTCAGCAGCTTTGCTATTTAGGCCTGAATTTCAGATCCACACTGCTTTGGACTGTGCTGGATCAGAAACAGTTAATTTGAAGCTGTATTGATGTCAATTAAAATTCTTCATTTTTCACAACTTGGACCATTTTGAATGGACAGGAACTCAGACATCCACAGCATGAATTGCATAGCTCTATTCATGTACCATTCTGAAAGATTTCCTTGACCTACCACAATTAAAAAGCTTCCACTTGCCAAACATCGTGTTTGGAAGGGTAATTTGAAGCACACTTGACTCTTGCTGTATAAAACAAAATGAAGAAGTAAGTCCACATAAAAATAACCCCATGTCTACATTTTATTGCAATCAGCCAGAAGACAATCAGAGAAAATCGTATTTTTCTTTTCTACGCTTCTAATAATAAAAAAGAACCTTCATTTGAGGCCTGTAATTAACCTTTTTGTGTTATTGCAATTTGCTAAAAACCAGAAGAACTGAAACATGAAACTGAGCTTAAAATGTTTTTGCTTATGTAAAAGGAAATGCATCATACAGCATCAGACATTTCATTATAGTAATATTTTCTTTCTTTTTCTCTTTGGATCTTTGCCCTTCTGTAATTATACAACATTAATTCCTCCTCAAACAAAAAGCCAGATGTTTGCAGGCTCTGAGCTCAGACTGATCTGCTGCTAAAAGCATCAAGTCCAGCATTAGCTACTAATGGGTGTCTTCCTTCCATTAACCTGGATACAGGTAGCACTCCCAAAAGGAGCTATCAGCTTTGAATTTTATATTTTGTGAAGATGAACTATAAGACTATGGTCAGGGTCTGGACACATCCTCAAACATTAAATACACAATCAGATAAGATTTGGGTTACTTTTGTTTTGTTGCAAATCAATTCTGGAAGAGCTAAAAGACTGCTTCCATGAATTACTTTAATTATTACTATGAAAGGCAGTTTGTTAACCCTGTTTTTGATGAAAGCAGTGGTGAGGAAGGGGGACCCAGAACACTGATATTAGATCCAGCCATGGTACACTAAGAGCTGCTCTCCAGAGCTGCCTCTAAGGCAGAATTCCACTTGTCTGTGTGGGGGCACTGGGAGGGGGTCCCAGGGCTCTGCTGTGGCAGGAGCCTAAGGTACAGCTGACACTTGGTCCTTTTTCTCAGACGTGCTTATTTCAATTATTCTGTGGAGGGTCTGAGCTGTTAGACACTCCATCCTTTCCAGGAAGGAGCAGTGGGAACAACCCCTGCAGGTTCATCCTCCAGGGAATCTGACACAAACTGCTTTGTGGACAAAAGGGCACCAGGACTTTGTCAAGAGACAAAATAAAGGCTTGGGACCAAGCCCAAACTCCAAACAAATATTAACTGACTGATCAGGCCTGGCAGGAATGCAGCCAACAGATCTCAAGCAGAAGCCAGACTTCTCCACCAAACCACAACAAAACAACTTCATTTTCCTTCAGTACTTCTCCCATGTCTATTAAAATGGAATGTCATTTAAAAAGTGGAAATGACATTTCCACTATCCGTTTTCTAGACCTTTCTGAAGTTGTGATGTATGAAACACCACATTAATAACACAGAGTCTGTTAATGGCAGCTTTTTAATGCTATTCCAAGAGGCTGTTTCTGCTGTACTAGCATCTACAAATACAAAGGCATGCCTCAGAAAGAATAGAAATATAAGGAAATACTTAAAATTTAGTTGTAGTGAATCAAGATTAGACTAGCGCTTCTATTCCCTTTGGATACGTTTGTAACATTTAATCTAACCATCATTCAGCAGTAGATACAATTCCAGACTACATCAAAGCAACTAAAACACTGCTTTGATGGTTTAATAGTAGCTGGCAGTGTAATGACAGGTGGCCAGAACCACAACCTAATTTGAAACAAGCTGCAAGGGTGGTTGAAGACACAGCTCTGAATTCTGTGAAGCATATTTCTTTGAATATTTCTTTGAATAAAGTGAGAAAATCAGTTGAGCTCGAAGCACAGTAAATTTTGAGTGTTGTGCTTGCTGTACCTTCCTCATTGGTGCTGCCTCAGGAACCTGCTGCAGTGAGTGTACTATCAAACAGCAGGAATGTTGCTGCTTGCTCAGGACTCCTTTTAGTATTCTTGGTATTCTTTTTGTATTAATTTAAGAGGATGAACAAAAATTCTCGTTGTAGGTGTTCTGCAGCATATCTCCCAACTGCTTTAGCAGCAGAGCATGGTCTGTTGGGTTAGGATAAACACAGAACCATCACCTGCTTGTGGCTTTCATTGCCATGCCCTCAGCATTGGACTTCTGTGAGGAAACATCCCAAGCACCCATTTTCCTGAGAATTGATGAAAATGAATTTTCTGCAGGTACTTTTTAGTCTGACTTCCAAAGTAAGTCTGCTTTGGAAATTCTTCTCTAGCAAAACCTGTTACCTTAACTGTAAGGCTGCCAAAACAGGAGAAGATAAATTACATGAGCTAGAAGCTAAAACTACAAGGTACGACAAAAATCACTCATCTACTCCAAAGTTTCACAGTAGATGAGGCTTTCAAAATATTATGGGTTTGTTAGATAAGGAACTACCTGGGGTTTTTTGCATGCAGAAAGAGTGTAAATAGTTTCTAAGCTAATCACAACAAAGAACCATTAGGTAGTAAAGACATCACTTGAATATTCAGAGGGGCAGAACTTAACACTGTGCTATGCAAAGGAGGCTCTGAAGTCACCAGAGGTCTTTCATGATTCTTACTGCAGCACTCAGAGCAGCTTTTTTTCACCAGGAAAAGATATTCCCCCTTCACTAATAGTAGCAAAATATACTTACCTTTCAAAATATTATCTGTAAGTCTTTAAAAGACACCTGCTTTGAAATTCAGCAGGTTTCTTCAGGGAAATAGTGTAAAACAGAACAGATTAAAAGGCCCTTTCATGAAGCAATGAATTAGAGCTACTTGTTATCAAAATTCTCTGAGCATTCATCTAACAGAGAAAAAATTTTCAAAGATTAATTGGTAGAGACAAAAACTGGTCTTAAAAACCTTGTAAGCCGAAGTGAATCAGGAAATCAATTTCTTACATATGTTTCACCAAAACAACAGGAGCATATTTGTAGAAATAAACTGCAAAGAATACATTATCTTGGAAGGTTAGGCTTCTTAGCTGGAAAAATTTACTGGGTGTAATCATCAACTGTAAAAGGTGTTTTTTAAAATAAAAATTAATATTTTTTAATAAAACTGCCCAGCAACAATTGGTATTTACTGCAAGTCAATTTACAAAGTCATGACATGGAAATAAAGCTTAAGCTTCAGTTAAATGTGTTGTCCCTAAAATTGCTGTAAAAATTAATGGCTGAACAATCTCTGCCCTTTTGAAGTTCCTGTATTCCTTCTATTTTGTGCAAATTGTGACAGAAGAGACAACTTGTGAGATCCTTGATCTCCACATTTTTGCTGTATACCTTGATTCATAAAGCATCTCCTTCATCAGATATTTTTGAATTATAACATTTAAAAGTTTCTCCATGGAGACAAAAAAATGCACTTTTCCCCTATAGTTTGATTTTGAAATTGTGTGGTGTGACATTTCAGTGAAAAAAGTATGGAAAGATCAATATAATTATATACACTAGAAAGAGCTGAATGTATTTTACCTTAAAACATATTTTGTTTTGAAACCTATCTTGTCCTTCAAATTACTGCCAAACACATCACCTTTAAGTAAAATACTTTAAAGGACTTTATTGCACTGTGTTGTATAATTCTAAAAAAGGGATTTACTTACAACTCTCCAAAATCCCAATGGATGGCAAAGTGCACACAGCAGAGGAGGTGTTGTTATGCTATGAATTACAGAGCTTTCCAGCTCAGGAGTTTGTGACTAATTAAGAAAGATTTAGAAGTCTAGGAAAGCCAATAACACTGCACAGGATGTTAAGGAATCAATATTTTTGTTAAGGGATCAAGTTTTTCTGTGCATATTTTCAGGTTGTTGGCAATTAATGGTTTTGTTCTTGCAAGAAGACTTCAGGATCACCTGGGAATGCTGATATTCAACTCCTGTTTTGGAGAAAACAGCCTGAGCTTTCTAACCCACAGCTGGAAGCCTGCCCTGGACTCTGGCTGATCCTCACCTAGAATTCCTTATCACTGGCCATTTCTCATTTTGGTTCTGATGAATTGGAAGACAGGAATAAACTGACTTATCCAGACAGTGAAAAAAAGCAATTCTAACTTAAAATTGAAAAACTCAACTACTAGGTTCTAGTTAAGTAGTTACCACATTTAAGAAAGTTTTCAAATTGGCAAGAAGTTATAATCTAAAGATGGATAATATATATATAAAATTGCGTCATGTTTTAAAAGAAGGCTCAGGAGTTTTCCCCTCATCAAATATGTTTGTTTGTCAGCAATGAAAACACTGAAGTTCTTGCCAGGAGAATTTCTGTTTGATTTTTCCCAGATGACAGAAGCCTGGATGCTGAGTGACTCAATGACACCGTTCTGTGCCACCACACAAATGGCTGTGGGGGTGTGGAACAGTTTGCTGACATTTTTGCTGATTTTCTTTAACCCTTATCCAAAAGAAAACTAAGGATTTGATAACTGGAAATCTGGTCCCACTAAAACTCCAGTGGTGCCATCCTCCCATGACCAGTGACTATCCCAAAACAGAGACAGTATCCACACAACTGGAATTACAGCTCCAAAGGAACCTAACAATTTGTCAATCCTAGCCACCACCAGGAGTTCACCACATGCAGCAGAGATCTTTAAACACATGATAAACTTTCCTTCTGTTTTATGTTCCATCTTCAAAGGCTGCCACCACAGACCTGGGGAAACCTTGGGCTTCACTCAAGCTCTGGAGAACAGGATAAATGTTCAAGCCACATTTTTGATCTTTTCAAGTGCTTCACTCAAGAACACTCAGAACTGAGGTTGAATCACAGGGGTTCTGACAAGAACTGCAGAAGTTTAATTGTTACTTAAAATGACAAATTAAAACAAAGCAGTTTCCTAATGCCTTTTTTTTTTTTCTCCTATACAGACAGAATTAGAGTTAATTATGTCATGTGCCCTCATTTTCAGCCTTGGGATCATAACCCAGGTCCCAACCCATTATCTTCTTAGATAACTTTTAACAGAGAAGTCACTCCAAAGTGAAGCAGGAAATTATGATATAAAATGTACAACCTCATTTTACTGACAGGTTCTAATGCCAACCTTACACTTCTCAGAAAAGCACCCCAAAACAAACTCCAAGAACCTTGAAACATTAGTTATATATTCTTTGCTTAATTTTCATGAGCAATTAGCAGGTTACCCTTTGTTTTGATTTCTTTCTTGAAACCTAATTATTCCATATGTCCTTTCACATTTTGTCTGATTTGCAATTGTATTTCTCATTATCATTTTGTGAGGATATGCCGCTATTTCCTCTGGTTTCATTCTCTCTTTTATGTTTCACTTGTACAAAATTAATTACATTGTACCTTCAAGCATAATTTTAACAGTGTCTCCGTTGCACTGTGCCTGCCTTTAATTAATGCTCTTCTAATGTAGGTTTTAGAGCCAAATGGTGCAATATTCTGAGCATCAAAGAAACAAAAGATCTAACAAAGCTGAAATGAAAGAACCAGACAAAGCAGCAGACAATGTATTCTCATTTGAAAAATGTCACTTCAATTTTATTTTAGATAGTAGAACCAAAGAAGATTGTTTCTACTTTTTCCACATTCATCACTAAACTTTGTGGTAAGGCTCCCCCTTATCTGGGACTAAACCTGTAAATTATGAAATGAGATTAATTTCTCAATCGTCTGCCTGTCTATTACAGCCCTCTAATCCACATTCCTCTGGCAGGATTTATTTTTTTGTTTTAAAGACCCAGCAAGTCCTGGAACTCCCCCATCAAACATGATGTTCATGTCCTCTCCCCCTAGAAACTGAAGCAAATTGCACGCAAATTCTCTCTTGGTTGTTAATTCAAGAGGGCAATGGGAAAGGAATATTCCATGGATTGGCCTATATGCCCATTTTTTTAGAAATGCAGTGTTTGCTCCCCATTGATCTAATACTTATTCAATCAAGCTCAAGAAACTTGAGCTACCGCAGACACTGAGGTAATAATTGTAGTTATGCAGGGCTCTGGGTATTTTAAACTCATTCTGATCTTTGAGTTTCAGGGACTTCAAAGCAAAGCCTTGGGTGATTCCTATTAGGCACAAAATAGATTTTACTGAGGTCAGGAATTTTCTTATCACGTTAAGTTTTCAAAGTTAATTTTCAATATATAGTAATTATGAGCAAAATGGAGCTTTTAAAACTTTCTGATCATAAAAGCCAATTTTTCAGCTGTATACAGCTATTTACTTAAGTGAACTGAGGAAAGTTTCAGGATCACTTTCAGTGCACTTTCAGTTAGAAATTTAGATACAAATTAAAATGGAATTAACTAAAAATGATTATCTTTCACAGTTGCAGAACCTATTACACAGCAATGATTGTGTATATACATGAGTATATAGATATATATGACAGTGATTTTGTTACGCACAAAGGTGGTGCCTGATTTTCAATAAGACCATTTTCTGGGCCATACGAAGAAGGACATTTGTGAAGGAGATCATTATAGGTAATTAAAGCATTAGGGATTTAGTTTTGTCAGATGGAGGCACTCAGATTTAAAACAAAAGTATGTAACTCAATTTGGGGATTTACATCTGTGAGCTAAAGGGGTCAAGTTAAAATTATTTTCACTTGAAAAGGAGGGGGGGTGTCTGAGGATTGTTGCAATGGGATAGATTTTTAATGGGGACAAAGCCTGTCCAGGGATTCACATGAATGGCTATCAACGACTTTGATCAGCGCTGTGCCCACACATCAAAAGACATAACTAATTCCAAACCAGTTTTGCTCATTGTTTGATAAGCACTAGTCAGTTCAAATAAAGTTTGCATGCTTCAATCACCTGCCTACATTGATCTGAATTATGCAAAAGTCACTTGAAATCTATGTTTCTGGATTTTTATTTAATTTTATGAAGAAATGCAAGCTTTGAAGCACTGTATGTAGAAAAGAAATAAGCTTTGTAACAGAATAAGAGGTAAAAGAAATAAAACTAGGTGGGTCATATTTAGAGCTTAGCAAACTTGACAATGTCTTTAAGGTGTAGGAATAATAGAGTTAGTCAAAGTTCTCCCTTTCATGGTCTTGTAATGTCAAGAGAACATCATTTCAAAGCATGACATTACACGGGCTCATTCTTTTCAAGAATACAAAAACTTTGATTTCAGAAACAAATGAAAAGAAAAAAGTGACTCTGAAACAAAGCACTCCCCACATGTATATTTTTAGTGCCACGTGTTCAGACTAAAGGGCCATATGCCCTCATATTACTTAAGGCAGGAAAAAAGGCATTTCCAAACCACCTTTGAAATATCATTTCTTAGACAGTAAACTTGAAACTGGCCAGTAGGCAGAGGCCAGAGCCACATTTTGAAACATTAAATGACTTTTAAAAAATCTTTTGTATTTCAATTTTACTTTTATCTCTGAATCTTTTTCTTTGAAGGTTTAACAATGGACCATTTTTTTTCTCCTGCAGCTTCGTTCTAAATCCTAAAGGGGCACTTTCCATGCAGTCAAAAATACAAAGTTCAAAACGTTCAGAGAAAATAAAGATTGAATTTAAATGGCTTGCACACATCATAGATGTAGTTGAATTATACTCCTTTGCCTTTAACCTCTGTTAATATTTGTTCTAATAAAGGCAGTAGTTATAAGTGTTTCATCACTGTGAATCCAGAATATATTCCGTTTGCCTCAATATCACTGCAATGAGAATTTTCACATAAATGTGTTCTGTGCCTCAATAACTTCTGCTGTTTGTTGCATCAATTAATGCAACATTCCACGGGAAGAATGGTGATTCCACTGCAGCTTCAGTCTTCACAGAACCTCCTGTCAAAGGGAAGATGAACCCCAAAGGCTCACCTGATGCAGCACTGCTGCAGTCTGGCAAAGCAGGCAGGTCCCCTGGCCCACTCTAGGAATGAACTGTGTCAGAAGCACTGCTTGATTTCTTTGTTTGCTCAGTCATGCTCATTGTGCACACCAGCTCAGCTTGCATTGCACCAAGTGGAGATTTTTAAAACTAATTTTTAAAGTACCACCAGCTTTTAACTTTCAGTTATTTTTCAAGCTTTGCTGATGTTTGAGCAAAGTCCGAGATGCAGAAATTCTGCCCTTCAAGTCCCAGGAATGCTGGCTTCTGGAACTGGAAAGCCTGCTTTGACAAGGACAGATCCCACAGGCTGAGATTTAGACTTCCC